>JARUPZ010000927.1:0-26748 GCA_031213475.1 Nereocystis luetkeana | reverse complement strand
TCCGAAAAGGGGGGGGGGGGGGGCACGAGTAGCTGGTGTTACGGAAGGAAATGTGTTTCTCTTCCGTTATGGTTTTACTTGAGTTAGATTGGAGGAGTCGCATGGTACCGTACCATTCGGAGGCTTGGTCATCCGAGACAACTGTAGGCCGTACTAGTTGGGAACCCGGCCGGTATCATAGTAGGGAGAGAGGCGTAAAATAGAGTGGTCGAGATACTCAGGGTATTGCAGGAAGCTGCGATAGAGGTATCGGGCCGAGGGGAGGAACCTCTCTCTCCCGCGACTCAGGAAACGATAATGATAATGCAATTCGAAAGATATACAATTTACCAGGTATATATCCGGTACCAAGTATTAGGGTGGTCCTTCCGCCCCATGGCGGAGGGCGCGCGCTTTAACCGATCAATGCGTTGGGCCCTATACCGCAGGCCCCGTTGATTGCGGTGCTCTACATGGCTCTCGCAAGAAGTGTATTATTCCACGCTAGAATCTACCTAAAACACTGTAAAGAGTCGGTCAACTTCCTGGCCAAAATAGTTTAGTATGAATAGGGCGGGTTGGTTGAGCCAAAAATGCTTCGCCGAGCCAATCAAGGAGGCGGGGGTGCACTCGATAAGAGAGATGTACTCGATCTCATGCGTGGCCGTAGTCGTATGACCATAGACCCACTTATCCCTACAATGCCGGGACGGAGCATGTCGGGTTTTCACCGACCAGGCAGACATTACTTGCACCAAGAGCGAAGCGCCGTGAGATGTCTGGTGAGTCGTATGGAGGGTGAGCTGCATCCTACTAAGAACCGCTTGTGAGGCGGACTTGTATATGGATGACAGCTTCAATGAGTTAAACTAATTTCCGGTGTAGGCATTTTCAGAGACAGCAATGGGAGTACTATGTAACTGCCTCTTGGGTGCCTTACCTAAAACACTACCAGGTACGTGAAACGCTCATTCTCACTTGTGCGGAGTAAAGGTTGTTCACCTCGCACAAACGATCTAACTCGACAACCGGCTGTGACAGACCGCCAAAACAAAAAAGAACGGTACCCTGGTTGTCTAGCTCAAGTAGTGAGCGGCATGTTTACAGGGTCGCTACCAACCGACGCCAACCCAACTTATATATAGTATAGCGGGGGGGGGGGTATGTTTTACAGGTGAAAACGAATGTCACCTAAAATGGATAAGTTCATGATACATTTTACGACCGTCAACAAGTATCGCCGAAACACGAATGATGTTTTGCGAAAAAAACAATTGACACAGAAAACGTCTTGACTTTTACACACAAAGTCTTCGGTGAATCTCGCCGAAACGACGAAGCGACACATTTTTGCGAAACAACCATTGGACACCTGCTGACAACACCTTTGGGGCCCGAAGATGACGACCCTAACCCCAATGGTTGATAACTACTGTAGTGTTGTCAACTCCTATCTACGGGCGGCGGCCTGCACTCGCAGCAGTACGGGTGGAATCATTCGGGGGTCGTGCCGTCCGACTGCTTGTATCGTAGCTCGAACACCAATATTTGTCATCCCCCAATCACGCAAGGACCGTTCTTGTAATCGCCGCTCTTTATCGTCTTTTTGCTTCCCTCTGAGGCCCCCAAGAGGGTATAACGACACGAGCGATACTTGAGCTACGTACAAGCAGGGGAACACGACAAAGAAGGAGACCAACATGTGCATACTGCAACGAGTTAGGGGACCGCCTCAGAAAGTGGTCGGGACCCCCCCCCCCCCGCTGCGGGTGCTCCGACTCGCAAGGGGTGCGTGGTCAATAGTCAAATTACTAAGGAAAGCAAGAAATGAGGACGCTCCTCCTCCAGGCTGCACAATGTGGGTGCAAACAAATCCTGGTGGAGACGTTTTGAACAATGTCGACAACCTACAATATTTCAATGTCTCCACAAAAATCAAATCAGTAGACGATATCAATTTTTGAACATAACGACATCAGCTGATAGCGCCTCAGGTACGTGCCTAATAAACTCTTGTCCCTTTTGGGGCTTCAGAGACGGGGGGGGGGGGGGAGTCGCAGTAAAAGGACGAGTACGGCACCGTATACCCCACACGAAGGAAACCAAGTGGGCTCCTGGGGTAAGGGATGAGTCCGACCTGTAACGTAAAGAATTGTGCAGCACGCGCGTGGCACGGTGATACTCGTGCTGCCGCATGTTCCTTCTAGTCGTTTGTTAACATCGCATGGTTTCGTGTCAGCCCGGCGTTAGGTACTGAGGGATCAGGAAAGAGAAGGCTCGGGTCTGGACGATGAGACTAGAGGGTGTGGGGTTTTGTTTCATATGGCTTGCTAGCATGGAAGCCGGAGCCATACGTAATACGAACTATTGAGGCATCGGGCGAGATGATTAGGAAAAAATACCTCGCGTGTCGGCATGGCGGCTGGTAATGTTAAGAGACCAGGCGGGATAGTTCGGCAGGAATACCTGGCGTGTCAACATGGCGGCGGGAGCCTCCCCAGCCTTCTCGAGGAGCAGTTCCTCTGTTTCCAAAGTCCAGTGCAGCTGGGAAGCGTTCAATACGCACATGCCGGGCCATTTCTGCATCCACTCGCACCGCTCCGAACAGAGGTAGTCTTGGATCGCCCGGTGCATGTGATCTCGTACCTGAACATGTGAAAGGTTAATCGAGAAAGGTTGGTTCGGGAGTTTGCTTCAGCCTGCGCATTTGTTTTTGTCGGCGGGGTAGAGGTGAACCATCTGTTTCTCGGAGCTTCCTGACTTGAGGCTCTCTACATATGATTTCGAAAACAAAAAAAACAAAGGTGCAAACCTGATGGAAAGAACCATGGCCCAGGTGAAATAAAATTCATATCGCGAAAAAAGGGATGAAATTCTGACGATTTTGGGTTAAGGAGCCTCCCCATGTCTTTCAGAAATAATTTTAGCCAAACAGCACCACCCATGTCATAGCACGCGTGTAGGTGCTGGTTCGTCTTACTGTTTCCTTCTTCCGTTCCGCAGGGTGGGATGGGGGCAAAGGGGAGGGGGTTCGATGCGTGCGACGTATAAGCGACGTAAATGCTGTAGTTCGCCGCCTCACTGTGAGCCTCATTTGCCCCTCCAGCTCGAGCATCCAGCCTTCCACGTTCTGCCCCTTCGGGTCGATCGCTTCAACGAGCTTGAGCTGCTCCCCCTCGGGAGACACCATGTGCGTGATGAGGAGATCCCGATCGAACACTACCTGCGAGCGGTGAAAAGGGAGGGGGTGAACAGGCGAGCATCGCCTCGAAAACAAGCCAAGAAGAATTGTGCGGTTGCTGCTTATAATAACGAAATTCCCCCGCGTACTCGTACGTATGGCGGCACAAGTTATATTCACGGCGCGCGTACACACGAGACCCGGTGAAAAATACGCGACGAAGCCATGATCGGTGTGTGGTCGGCTCCACACAGCAACCAACATGCTACCATACCGAGGAGGTTAACTTGCGGCCTGATATCCGAGGCCTTTTGGTTATAGATTGCCTACAAGTACGTATCGATAGCAAAGGCGCTATTTATCGCGTAAACGACGAATCGTGCACGGGTGTGTTGGATCATGTGGGCACGCTAGCTGGAGCCTGGAACCTAGCTCAAGTCGTTGGATAGGAAGAATAGTCTGTAACAAGTATCGAGCGCGAGAGATGGCATTCCGCCGGTAGACTCCTCTCTCATTACGGCTAGGGATTAGAAGGGGACTCTCCATCTCAATGGCGGGTAACATAAAGTATAGATGTCTCAGCTCGCCCCAACGAGCTACGAAACATAAAATATTGTAAACATACTTATATACGAAGTGTCAACACCATATCGTAGGTAAAACCCTTTTAATATTCGGCCGACAATCTAGCTATAATGTGCTACCAGGTACAGTAGATTGACCCCTGCGACCCTGTATGAAAGCATCCCATATATTCTTCCATGCCCTCGCTCGAGGAAACACGAAGAATTGCCGCCGCAATCTCCGTACTACCGTAGATCGATTGCAGTTATATATCTATATCATATATACATATATCAGACTTTGCTTGTACGAGTAATAGAAGTGATGACGTACTAAACACCTCCTCTACTCAGTTAGCGCTGACCAAGTAGAGAAGCAGTTTATGCCTTCTGCCCCAAAGCAACTACATATACCGGAGTGCGCCACGAGAAATCCCAGCAAAGGGTGGGTTGGATGTGTAAACAGATACGGCAGTGCGTACTCGTCTTATCTATGCCTTCGGAGCAGCCCTTCTTGAGATGCGGTAGCAACCTGTGAACGTGCTACTCGCATGACCACGTACTCACCTTGTCGATGCCTTCGAAGCACTTCTTGAGGTGCGGCTGCACCCTGTGGACATCCTTCGACTCGGACAGGATGGAGAGCAGCTCGTCGTTCGACAGGAAGTATAGGCGGGCGAACACCGACCGCTTCGTCTCGAGGTAGTCGCTCAGCCCCTTCTGCACCTCGTCCAGAAGCTGCGCGCCCTCTCTGTACACATCAGAATATCAGCCAATCAATCGGGTCGAACTCACAGCTGACACAAAATAGAAAAAGAATAAAGTGTTATACAATCAGGCCGCCGTGCGGAGTGCGAAGTGTCACATGCGCATTGCATGAGAGGAGGTCCGGGAGGGGGGGAGGTGGTTAGTGTTCTCTTCTGGGCTTGATGGTACCCGAGCACAAAGAGCCCCCTCTGCACCTCGTCAAGATGCCCCCCCCCCCCCCCCCTCCCTGCAGCACTCCAGTAGCGGAGCGTGTGAATATGGAGGCCAGCAGTATCGACGATTTGTTTCCCCCTATTACGGGGGACCATATCAAATAGGACCTACGATACACACAAAGACCTATCTTTTTCGCAATTTTTACTCTCTATAGTAGGTCCTATTTACTACGGCCCCCCGAAATAAATTCCATTGGTACGCGTAAAAGACAAATCTGGCACCCCCCTGCGTACCCATTTTCGAGACCCAGTCAGAGAGGTGGTATACTAAAAACCCATTAAAAACAAAGTTTTTCGGAAATCGCTCAGAGTGGAGTCGTCCAGATATCCCGGCCATTTTTTTTCTTACTTTGAGCTTTTTGGGTGTGTGGTATCGTTCAGTTGTTTTTGCTATGCACCCGTGTAAATTTCCCTGATTTTTCTATTTTTCCTGAATTGTTTTTTTTCGTCTCCTTCAGAGCTGCACCATTCAGTACTCGGATTTAGTGTGGGACATTTATGGCAGAACCATGTAGTGTTTATAATGGGGTTGGCTTTTTTTTTCATGAATGTTACCAATTCACCCATAAATATAAGCTCCGCTCGATATTCATTCACGAGTCCAATCGGGTATTATATTGACGGCCAGAGTGATATATGATACCGGCGCACATACAAATATATATAGCCCCTTGTCCACTTCGTCCAGAAGCTGGACGCCCCCCCCCCCTACAAACAAGCAGTCTAGTGTTTGAATGGTAATGTGGCATGCGTATGAAAGGTCCGGCGGGGGGGGGGGGGGTACTCGATAGGAGAGATGTACTCCATCTCATGCAAGACCGTATTCGTATGACCATGGACCCTCGCATCCCTGCAACGCCGAGACGGGGCATGTTGGGTTTTCACCGGGGGGGGGTCAGTATTTCGTCAATAATTATATGCTGTGCTATACGCCGGAGTAATGCTGCTTCTCCCATGCCCGCCCCTTTTTCTCACTTGAACCGCTCCAGCAACTTGGAGCTGTTGCAGAACTCTATGACCTTGCTATTGCTCTTGGCGCTTGATATCGTCTGCCTCCAGTTCTTGTCGACCAAAGCAAACTTTTTTCCCTCTGCCGGAAGCTGTTTGGAGGCGTTATCACAGTTAAGGGGCAGGTCAGGTGGGACAAACCGCTATGAAGAACACGAACGGACACAGCGAGGAAGTTTATGGATTCATACGGGAAAAACATCGTGATGGGACCCCAACATGGTGTGTTAAAATGGGAGGGTGCACTTTTTTCTTTTTTTTTTTCAAGTAGTGGTACTGCTTTGAATCATGCAGAAAGGCCGGTAATTACCTGGGAACCGGTACTGGGATTGGCTTTGTACTTTGTAGTGCTTGAAATCAGGGGTATTTAGCGAGTCAGCCTCCTCTCAGTCTTCCATCGGGCCCAAAAGGAACAAACCTGCTCTTCTCGTATCTCTGACCAATCAACACGCCTCCCAGCTGATCTCATTATATTTTTGTTTTATTCTTGGATGCATCGTGGGGTTTGATCCCTACTCCCCCCCCCCCCCCCCCCCTCCGCAATGGTAGTTTATGTTGTTACTCTTGGTACTTGATGTCGTTTTCCTCCTTATCTCGTCGACTACCCTCTGCCGGCGGACGGGAAGCTTTTGGCGGGGAACAGGCGAAAAAATGATCGACCGAACACGAACAGCGAGGAAGCTTAGTGTCTACCTTGGTCCCGCTCTTCGGGGTTGGCGTGCAATGAAATGAAGGAAACATCTCCGTTGTGAATACAGCAGTTCATGGTAAAGGATGGGCGAATAGGTTATTATTGGCTTATTTAGGTTACCCCTGGCATCGAACATCACCACATATTTACACCACTCTGTCGGGAAACAGAATATCCGTATGATATTCCAGTTTAAAGCCCAAAACGGAGATAACATTCCCGGCCTGAATGGTATCTGGTACTAGGTATGTCATAGCGGGGGGGGGGGGGGGAGGGGGGGCGTATTAATTTTTTGCTTGCCTTAGTCATTCGACCATCGACAACAGGGGGGGGGTGAACAAAAACAAATATTTTGAGGAGACAAAGGTCCCCCACTGGGCTCTTTTTCTTCAGGGGAATGTTTCTGAATGTTCATGAGCGATCAACGTTGAAGCGCATACTGCACACTGTCGGACGGAAAACGCAGTATCCATTATACCCATGGAATCATGAGTATGCCGGTTCTTAACCGTCTTTAACCCCTCTTCAGACTTTCAGTCCCGTTTCGGGGACGAACCTTTCAAACTCTGAGCAGTGTGTGTGTGCCTATCTACCGAATTCCCAACGCCGGGAGGCGGGGGGGGGGGTCATCATTCCTTCAAAGTTACCTTACCCACCCCCTTAGGCCTATCTTAAAGCCCGTTGTGCCCCCTTGATGCATAGTACCTGCTTGTTGATGTCTGGACTCTCGAAGATGGGCTGAAGGTAGAGCCAGTTCCGTTGCACCGACAGCCACGCTTCCAAGACCTCGGAAATCTGGGGCCCCGAACAGTATTGTAATACGTAGGGTATACCGTCTTTAGGCAGTGGTGAAATTGATTAACTGATGACTTGATCTACATACATGTAGTGTGGTAGTGTGTGTGTGTGTGGTTTTAATGGAGATGATATGGCGGTCTGTGGGTATCCGTGGCAGGCATTGGATTTAAAACTATAAGAACCGTTCGGATTCACTACTATTAAATGAACGTTCACTATAGTTGCGGACAAGATATGTTTACGGACAAAATGGTAACTATGATGTAACCTACCAAGTATAGAAACGGTCCTCGTAGGTCAGGGACAGAGTGGGAATCAAAACACTGGAAACGACTCCTCACTCTCCGTTGACTGTCGTACATACGGTAAGCAAGAAGAGAAAAAAATCGACGACGGCTTGAAAGTTCGTTCGTTGTGGTGGCCTTTGCCGGTTCATCGGCCGAAAGGCGGAGGGGGGGGGGGTGTACTCGATAGGAGAGATGTACTCGATCTCATGCATAGCCGTGGTCGTATGACCATAGCGCGAAGCGCCGTGAGGTGTCTGGCGAGTCGCATGAAGGGTGAGCTGCATCCTACTAAGAACCGCTTGTGAGGCGGACTTGCATATGGATGACAGCTTCAATGTTTTCATTTAACTTCCGGTGTAAGCACTTCCAGAGACAGCAATGGGAGCACTATGCAACTGCCTCTTGGGTGCCTCACCTTGAACGCTACGTGATGCGATCAATTCCCTTGTGCGTAGTGAAGGTTCTTTACCTCGCACAAATGATCTACCTCGACAACCAGCTGTGGGCGACCGCCAAAAAACAAAACGGTATCCTGGTTGTCTAGCTCATGTAGTGAGCGGCATGTTTTACAGTGTCGTTGCCAACCGACGCCAACCCAACCTAAATAAAATAGGGAGGGGGGGGGGTGCACCACAAAAAAGTGTTGAATCGTCGCTACGTACCTTGACTGATCGACAGACTCAGACTCGGTGACGGGAACAGTACATATAGCCGTCTGTTGTGCATGGCTTGTGCGTGCCATCAGCACCGTCACGAGTTGCGAGAACAACTACATTCGGAAGATCTTTGGTGGACACGCCGGCTGTTGCCTCATCCCGTCGTTCAAAGAACACTATGGTTGGTGTACGTAAATCTCGGAATTCTTCCCTCCCTCTGCCCCTCATAAGGCCAACTACCTATATAATATATATATATATATATACCTCTGCGCGAGAGTGTCGAATACCTGGTATATCCGACTTACCGTTATTGCAAACGCTTGCAAGGGTGGGTACGCTATACAGTCTAGGGTACCCGGGTACCAAGCCTAGTTGTGCCGTTCATACTCGAGCATTTACCCGGGTATACAGCCGAATATATGACCGGGTACATACCCGGGTATACAGCTGGAGTGCGTACCACCGGATATCGATGAGATTCGAAATCCCCCGATCGGCACTTGCAGGGGTGTGTTCAGAGGGGTATATACTCTAGGGTACCCGAGTGCCGAACGTGGTCATCAAACCTGATTATTTTGGTCATACCCGGGGACATACCCGCGGGTACATATCCGGGTACGTCCAGAGTGCATACAACCGAATATCGATTATGTCCGAAATCCCACCCTCGGCACTTCTGCAAGGGTGGGGGGTAATATTCTACTGTACTCTAAGATACCCGGGATATAAATATGGTTATGTTGGAAATACCGGGGAGCATACCCGGGTACATAGCCGGGTACATCTAGAGTGCGTACCCTGCATACATGCGCACCTTTTCCGGGCGAATCAAACTTGGCGAAACAGCGGCGACGACGGCTTGATTGATATGTGTACGTACAGTAGAGACGCTCACCATGTAAAGCTTGGCATTCCACACATCGATCCTTTCCGCGAAGGGCCCCTTGAACGACGAGAACTGCATCGCCTGTGTCATGGTTACCTGGGAGACAAAGAGATATAAAAAGGGAGGGGTGCTTGCTAAAAAAAAACAAAAAAAGGGGCAGAGATGGTAACAGCAGTAGGAACGCTTTGCTAGAAAAGAAAAAACAAAAATGAACGAGTTAATACATAAATGCATTTGTCCCCGCGGCTCCACAACACAGCTCTAGTGTGTTTTGTTTTTCTCAAGCCCTTTGTTTATTGAGCAGCGCGGCGGCTGTTTTCAAACCGCCAAACCTCATACCCATCGCACTTACGGGCCGACGGGCAGGCACACGTACTGTAAGCAAGAGAGGTGCGGTTCTATGCTGAGTTTCTTTCGCGAGCATCGAATACTCGCCAAAGAGTACGGAAGTGAGGACAGAGTGGTTTTTGCGCCAAGCCTCCCCGTCGCCCCCCTCCTTCGTACAGTTCTGGCGGCGCCCGTGGCCTTTATTTATCCTTTCACGACTGGTCCCTTGTTTTCTGGGTAAATGTTTGCAGGAGTAATCTGAAACCAGGAAAGAGGGGACCCCAGCAGGGTGGACCTCGTTTAGGGAAAAGCCTCATTTGCTGTTGCCGCGTTGTTTTGCCAGACAATCAACGTGGGAGTATTTGTTGTGATACTGCCTTGAATGAGGTTGAAAGCCCGGTAGTTACCTGGGTTCAGGCACTAGGATCGTCTTTGTAGTACTTGGAAGGCGTATCCTAGGTGGAAAACCAGGGGTTTTCCAGAGAGGCACGAGCTTAGTCTCAGTCCCCACCGTGCACGAAAGGAATAAGGCTGCTCTTCTTCTATCTCTAAGCAAACAACACACGTGAGTAGCAACGAGTACCGACATGATATGCAAACCTGTCCAGGGATACAAAATGTCTTGACCTCTGATCTTAACAAGTGGCGACTAATATTACGGAGGACCATAGTAAATAGGACCAAATATTGTGAGTAAAACTAGGTAAATATATACCTGGTACCTGGTAGGTTTTAGTGTATACCATAGGTCCTATTGGCTATGGTCTCCCGTAACAGTAACCCCTGGGCGAGAGTTAGTCCCCCGCTCGTTGTAACAAAAGGGAGGTCTTGCTGACCTCGAACTATACACACTACACTACGTACGAAGTAACCTACAGTATACACGACGCAACGTTCCAACAGCTGAAAAAGCTAACGCATGCATACATTTATATAATAAGACGTTTTTTTTGTGTCGTCAAAGGCCTGGCTTTGCTCTCGCGCCGAAATTGTCTCTATCCACTATATGTGTATACGAAGATCAGGTTTGCATTGGCTCAGGATTAGACGGAATACATTATCTCCGAAACCGCATTCCTGTTTTCGAGACCTCAGTTAGACGGGGATCAGGTTCGTGATTCGCGAAGAGCTCTTGATTGTTCTTCACCTGTTCGTCCAAGACGGTGTTGATCTCATCGACGCCCTTGAGGATCCCCGTGCCCGTCTCGCGATACCCCACTATCTCCAGGCGGCTGTCCATCCACTCCGCCTCCATCTTGGTCAGCGCCTCTTCTATCTGGTACTCCTTCGCCGCCGACTCCGACACCTTCCAGAGCAGGAGAAAGAAAACCAGCAAAGCAAGGCGTAAAACATATATATTTTTTAATGATGCGTGCTACGGTGAGGGTATCACTTTTGTTTCAGGGCTCTTCATGGGTGAGGACCCGAACCGCGGGTCGTCGGGTCACGAGGTCTTCAAACAAATCTCACGGGTCGGGTCGGGTCGGGTCGGGTCCGGTCGGGTTGGGTCCGGGCAGGTGGGTTTCAAAATATCACGGAATCGGGCCGGATCACCGTGACCCGACTCGACCCGACCCGACCCGCGAGGTTTTTGACCTGACCCGTGAATAGCCCTGACGTTGTTTTCAGGCGCAAATGTTTATGGCTGACGGGGCTCCGCCACTAAGGGACTAGTTAGTATATCCGATGTGTGTTTTACACTACAGTACTGACCGCTGTCTTCCCCCGAAGTAGGGCGAACGCGAGTTTCTAATTTTGACGTCACCAAGATAGTACAGTAGGGGGAGACCACTTTCGACCCGTCTGGAAACAAACGTTAAAAAAAAACGAAAAGGAGGAATGACGACGTTGTTCGGTTCGACAAAGCAACGCACGCGCACACGTTGCTGACGACCTGCCGTGAGTTCCTACAATAGTTTAATAATAGCAAAACCGACAGCACGGTATGAATTGAGGTACGAGATGTGACGACAGCATGCTTGCTACGCACGGTGCTGGCCTCCGATAGCTCCTCGGCTGTTGGAGGTTTTTATCTTCTGAGTAGAAACGATGCTCCGTCTCGAAAGGGATGCGCGGTCAATGGTCAAACGATTGAGGCGAGCAACAAATGAGCGCACACACACCCCTACCGCAACCCCGATCGAATCAACTTGCGCGGGCTCCTGGCGAGAACTATCCTAGTTTCGATGCCTTTTTTCCGGAAGCCACATCAACTTGCGTCCTGTCCCCTCCTTGAAGCCACTAATTCGTACCTTGTCAATTTGGCTCTGGAAGGGCTCCAGGTCGAGCTCGAGAAGGTCTTCGAGAGTGTAGTCTTCGTCTGGATTCAACGTGTAGCCGAGCTGCACCGTCGCACCGTTGATCATGTAGAATTTTCAGGGACGGAAGGTTAATCTCTCGCACAACGGACTGGTTTTGTTTTTAGAGCGGAACAATTGTCTCCGAAGCATCCAACTTTCACCCACCAGGTACGTAGCACGCACGCATATGATTCTCTCTTGCGCGCGCGACGACGGCCCTACGACGATAGGTGGGCGTTTCCCCACAACCGCCGCGTACAAAGAGCCAGTAGCGCACGTCTGCACGTGCGAGCACTGGTTCAATTGAAGTGGGTGATATTTCAACAATAACAATACCACGCACGACTCTTCCACAACAGAAGACGACGACGACGGCGCGCAGTTTTTTTCCTCGGTTCACCCTCGTGGGACTCCAGGGGGGGAAAATTAACGATTAAAAAAAAGTGTCGGTTACTATACGGCAGCAACGACCACCTCGTGATTGGGGGGGGGGGGGGGAAGTGATACAATGATTGGTGTCCGAGGCTCAATGGTTGAAAAAAGTCAGTCGTGCAGCACAGGTGGCCTCGTGATCCTGCCCGTGCCGCTCTCTGGGCGCTCACGCTGATGCTCGTAGACAGTGGTTGATGATAACACCTCCGAGCAAAACAAAATGTCCTTTGGTCACTACCTCGGGACCCTTCTAGGACTGCTCTCTCATTGTGGGACGGAACACTCTAATTTCAAGTACATTGTCCCCGAAACGGGACTGCGGTACTATTACGGGGGACCATAGTTAGTAGGACCTATGGTATACATAAAAACCTACATATTTACCCATTTTTACTAACAGTATTTGGTCCTATTAACTATGGTCCCCCGTAATAGCAAGGGTTAAGGATCCACGGCCGGGCCGCCGAATCAGAATTGGGCCCAAAAATACCCCACCCCGCTGCCGTACAACTCTGTCCGGAAATTTCAAGGAGCGTTTATTTTCGTCTAAAGTATTCAGGGTCTGAAAATTGGGGGCATCTTTCATGTGTTGCCCCCTTTTTACTACAGCGCGAAAAGCGATCCTACATGAGTCCCAAGTATTAATAGTTCGTCCCAAAACATGAGGGTGAGGTCGTTGAATCCTACCAGGTAGGTTCTCTGAAAAATTATTACAGTCATTTTATTTTTGCCTGTCGCGTTATACATTACATAGATGGTATGATTGGAACACAAAGCGCTATATACATGCCTGCCAGATGGGAAATGGAATAGCATGGCCAAGAACGACTAATAATGTTAACCGTTTTAGGACTGCAGTCCCGTGTTGGGTACACAATAATCCTTGAATTTTGACTGGTTTGCACCAAAAACGGGACTGCACCCCTAAAAGGCTGTTTCCTATGCGGGTTCGATTTTGAGCTTCAGATTTGTATTTTTCGATCTCAAAAACGAATAACCCTGCTTATGCAGTCCACATATGCAAAATCCGACCGGAATGTTTTCGATTTGAGAATCCGATGACCCAAGTCGTCGGATTTTGGCCCAAATCATCAGATTTTCAAATCGAAAAATGGCATGCTCTCTAAATTCAAGATGTTATCCATGACAGCAAACATCAGCAGAACGATCGATGAGTTGGAAGGTGACAAAGCTGTACAGCGACGTTGCTTCGCGCCCGACGCTAGGGCGGCGGGCGGCGCGCCCCTCCGTGGCCAGACGTTAGTCGCCTGGCGCGGGCTCGGGCCTAGAGACCAAGAGAAGCGCACTCGGCACGCACCTCTCCGTGGATACGTACGAGTACTTGTACGTAGAATACACTGCTGTACAGCAGCAGCAGCAGCAGCAGTCAGTCACAACATGGAACCCAAAATACCAAGACAGGTGGCTCTAGCGCACTCGCCACGTCTCTTCGCCGCCAGACCAGAGGTGGTCAGCCTTGGCTCGGACGCTTGGGTCCTACGCGCAGTGCAGCGCACCCAGCGCGTCTCTTCGCGGCGCCAGACCACGAAAACAGCAGTTGGTCTCGGCGTTTGCCCAAATCTCTACACACACAATAAATCTGATTTCTCCGCATAGGAAGGCTGTTTCGATTTGCCAACTTCACATCTGAAGATGCGATCGAGCCAAAATCTGAAGCTCAAAATTCGAACCGCATAGGAAACGGCCTAACTGGCCTAAAAGGGGTAGCACCAGGGGGGCTTGTGAAAATAAAACCGAAACCCCACTACCCGTTCTCGAGATCCAGGCTGGTGGGAGGGGGTTGTGCGAATAAATCCACGCCAAAAACTCTACGTACTGTAAGAAACAATTGCTTTTTTCGTAAATTCGTGTAGAACGTCACCCCTCCCCCCACTGCGTTCCGCATTTAATTATGACCCCTTCAAAAGTGTGGTGTCGTTCATTTTGACCTTTTTAGGAGTGCGCTGCCGTTCATTTTGACCTTTTTGGGGTGTGATGTCTCTCATTTTGACCTTTTTGGGAGGGTGATGTCTCTCGTTTTGTCCTTTTTGCGAGTGTGACGTCTCTCATTTCGACCTTTTTGGGAGTGTGGTGCCTCTCATTTTGACCTTTTTGGGAGTATGATGTCTCTCATTTTGACCTTTTTGAGGTGTGATGTCGCTCGTTCTGACCTCTGGTGGGGTTTAGTATGCTTATAGAGCTCCCCTCTCTGCCGTACCACTCTGTTCGGAAATACGACTATCGTTTAGTACTACTGTAGTATCGTACCTCTACAGTACGTTTCTCACATTCCCGGAGAGAGCGGCACCAAACTAGTCATCAATATAGTCCCCGTTTTGATTCCGACCCGAAAGCCGAATGAATATTACATTTTCGGACAGGGCCGTCCGTAAGTCGCACGTGACTCTCACCTTTTCGCTCAGCTGCTCCCAGTGCCTCGATTTCATGCCGGGGTTTCGTAGAGCCACGATGGCGGGGACCTTCGGCTTGAAGGCCGTGACCTTGTCCTTGATAGAGTTGCAAATGTTGCTCTGCGCGACCTTCCCGCCCTTGTCGAACACTCTAGAAGCTTTCGAGATGGCTGTCCCGAGTCTTGGAAATACGTGAAGCGGGGGGGGGAGGGAGGGAGGGAGGGAGGGAGGGAGGGAGGGAGGGAGGTAGGGAGGTAGGGAGGGAGGGAGGGAGGGAGGGAGGGAGGGAGGGAGGGAGGGAGGGAGGGAGGGAGGGAGGGAGGGAGGGAGGGAGGGAGGGAGGGAGGGAGGGAGGGAGGGAGGGAGGGAGGGAGGGAGGGAGGGAGGGAGGGAGGGAGGGAGGGAGGGAGGGAGGGAGGGAGGGAGGGAGGGAGGGAGGGAGGGAGAGAGGGAGGGAGGGAGGGAGGGAGGGAGGGAAGGAGGGAGGGAGGGAGGGAGGGAGGGGGGGAGGGGGGGAGGGGGGGAGGGAGGGAGGGGGGAGTCTATGTTAAATTCAGAGGGGGGATGCTCGTGGCATTTTTCCGGTATCTGTTTTGTGAATCCTCACGGCGATAAGTTATTGCACAAGATTTCCTAGATATGTTCACAATACGTGTAGGATTACAAAGGTTCTATTGTGGTTGCAGATATATACATATGAAAGTGGTTTCATGTTTGTTTCACCCCTCGATCTCACGTACAGCCGTGAAGAAAATAGTGGCGAGGGAAGCATCAGTGACGCTTTGCGGCTCACAAACGACAGCACAGCAAGAAAAATGTTATAAGTGGTGCGATAGTGCAAGAAACGACGTTTGGTTTGCTTGTTTTCGGCGAGAATAAACCCCACCCGTTGCCTGAGGTGACCAACCGAACACCCTCACCCTGAAGACGTCAGCACGATGCCTTAAAGGGTGTCGAGGCGATCCGGTTTTTGCTGGCTACGTAGCGCTTATCGGCACTATACAGAGAGAGACCATTACTGAACTGTTCACTGTGGGCATGGACATCTGCCGGGGGAATCCATTCGGCGGCTCGCTCTATCAGTTTTCGTCGTATGTTGAGGCTTTGGAGCGAAATAAAGAGCATCACGAAGAATCAGGTGCCCCCGCGCCTCATCATGCTCGACGCTTCCGAACGAGGGGAAACCAGAAACAGTCGACACGTCGCTCGCTCCCTTGAAACTTTCCTCCCTCTCACACCTTTCGACGTCCGCCTCGAGGGTCTCCGCGTCGATCGCGAGGAAAGACCCCTTCGTCCACGCGTCGTAGCTTTCCGTCCACTCTTCCGCCGTGCTCCAAAGGTTTACGTACGGCTCGAAGGCTTTTCGCACCCGGAGAATCTGGTCGTATTCCGTCGGCGAGCGCCCAAAAATGCCTTCTCTTGACTGGAACAAACGAGCTGCGCAGGATGGGGGGATGGATGGAGGCGGGTGTACAGGGGGAAAACATCGATTGGAAACATGCAACAAATATGAGGCGCTCGGGGGGGATAGATGGAGGGGGTATGCCGGGGGGGGAACATCGGTTTGAAACATGCAACACAGACGAGCTGCGCAGGATGGGTGGATGGAAGGATGGGGGGGGGGGGCATCGGTTTGAAACATGCTAGAAAGGCGAGCCGCGCAGTGTAGATCGATTGATGGAGAAGATTTATAGGGGGGGGGAACAATTTAAAATATGCAACACAGAGGAGCTGCGCCGGATGGGTGGGTGGATGGTGGAGAGGGGAGCATCGCTTTTGAAGCACGCAACAAAGACAAGCCGCGAAGGGAAGATGGAAGGATGGTTGGCTGGATGGACGGATGGATGGAGAGGATGCATGTACTTTATTTATGAGGAAATAAAACATGCGACACAGACGAGCTACGCAAGGTAGATAGATGGATGCATGGATGGATGGAGGGGATCTTCAGGGGGGGGTGTAGGTTTATAACATGCAATACAGACGAGCTGCTCAGCGTAGGTGGATAGGGGGGTTACATAGGGGAGAAGCCGGTTTCAAACATGAAAAAAAGACAAGTTGCGCAGGATGGACAGATGGTGGGGGCACAGAGAGGGGAAATCGGTACCCGCGTTTTTGTACTGTTGTAACGCTCCGTCGTCTTTTTAACCTGGACCTGGTCTACAGTCTGGGATCGATGAGTCCTGTCCACTGTGACCAGCCGGAGCCTCTCACTCAGGGCTTACCATGTAAGCCCCACCTTGATTCGACGAGAATCAATGCGGCACCTCGTCGCAAAGAGTTAGCTGATCTCGGCTTACAAACCACGAAGGCACACTTATAAAAAAACAAAGAGTACTCTCGGCTTGCAAACGACAGGCACACCATGAAAAACTCCACCAAAGACACACTATATAAAACAGAATGAAACCTTACATTTGCTCTCGGCGTCCGTCAGTCTCTCCGCCATCTCGCCAACCAGCTTGGAGACCCGGCTCACCATTCCCACGTCTTCGTGCTGCTCCAGCCCGGCCACTTCCAGCTCCAACAGATCCATCGTGTGCGTGAATCGTTCCTGGTCGGACTCCATCTGCAATTAATTGATCGGCCGAATACAGGAATTCGTTGATTGGTTGGTAGGCTGGTTGGTTCGCAAGTAGGTTCGTTAGTTTGCTGGTTGGTTGGTTTGGTTCATCGATGGATTGGTTGAATGATTGGTTGGATATTCGGTGGGCTGATTGGTTGGTTGTCTGATTAGTAGATTGGTTGGTTGATGGTTGTTTGATTGATGGGTTGATTGGTTGGTTGGTGGCTTGGATTGGATAGTTGGTCGATGGTTGTTTGATCGGTTGATTGGTTGATTGGTTAGTTAATTGGTTGGTTGGTTGGTTAGTTAGTTGGCTGGTGTGTAAGCTGTGTACGTGTCTCTGCGTTAAAGCTCAAATGGGTTATACATACATAGGTTTCATGTTCGTTCGCCTCTATAGTAATTTACGAAGTAAAATTCCTTTTTTATTGTTTTAGATCCGTCGTGTGCATGAAGCGTTCCTGGTCGGAGTCCACCTGCGCTTGGATCGAACAAGGGTTTGGCTGGTGGTGTCCCCCCGTGTAGATTTGTGCATACTTCGGACAGATCGTCGATTCTTACTGCATGATACAGATATTTCAGCGTGGATATCGTCCTGATCTGTATGGTCTGTATGATCCGTATGATGTAGCTAATTGTGTCGTCGGGTGTCGGGAGCCACGTACTGTGTGCTCTGCGTGATTTCGTACAAGTTTCTCGAGTTGGAGCTGTACTGTACAGATCCTGACAGTTTTTTTCATCTAACGGCAGGTAGGTTAGTACCTACAGTAGATGATCTATTGCACACGGATATATCGTGATCTGTCCAGGGTGTGCAAGACTATGACGCTCTTCTCTTACTGGAGGAGCTCTACGTAATCGCACGAATACCTTGCAAAAAAACAATTTAGAGGAAAAACAAAATGGGCAACCCGACGAACAAATCCCTCTTTTAAGTTCACATCCGTTCTGTTTTTTGTCTTCGACATACGCTTTTGTGACGAAAAAGGAGGGCCAAACAAACAAAAAATGCCACGCAGTACCATTTTCCACGTTCCCCTAAAATTCTGCCGAATGTGCTGGAACAATCCCTTTCAAAAGCACAAACATGCCACTATTATTCCATTCGCCATCTAACAATGTGCAACGCGTATTTCAATCATACTATCCACATATAAAATGTCATGCATACTTTCATGCCCTCAACAAAAGCGCCTAATTATGTCGAAAGCCCACGCCTGTGATATGTGTAAAACGAAGAATGCAGTATGACCCAAAGGGCACTCCAACGATATGGGGCAGTGCGTCAGTGCCCTTAAGGAGCCCCGTCAGCCAGAAATATTGGCCTTCCAAGGCAAAAAATGTCACCCCTCATTCCAAACCCCGTCGTACAGTAGCACCTAAATGTAACCCTCATTGGGTAATAACACGCGGCTAAACGTGTTATCACCCGACACTTGTGCATCGCCACGCCCACTCACCTCTTCTTGGAACAAGCCTCTGCTCTGCTTCAGGAGACCCTCCGTGTCCCTGCACTGCTGGGCTATTCGCTGCGGCCACGCGAATGCCACCCACTTGTCGTTCGAGTGCTCCATCGGTACGGGATAGTGAAACTCTTCCAGAAGCTGGTATGAGGTTGAGTTGTTCGTTCGCGCGAGCAACGAACGACAACAGCGGGGGACAACAGCGGGGGACGAAAACAAAGTGAAAAAAATGTACTCTTTGTTTCTTTGGCAAGCTGTGTATCACGACGTGTCGTCGCCTTAAAAGGCCGTGGCTAAAACAGGTTCATTGGGAGTCAAAAAAAAAATGTAGGCTCCTATAAACAAAACATCAGTTAAAGAAAATGTCCCCCCCCCTTTCGAGCGTTCCATCGATAGCAGATAGTGAAAACTCTTCCAAGAAGCTGGTGAGGAAGGGTGGCTCGTTCGAGTGTGAAAATCACAGCGGGGGACGAACAAGCAAAGCGCATCGAAACCCCCGTTTTGATTTCGGCAAACATGGCGATTCACGACATGTTGCCAGCTTTCGAAAAAACAAAATCGCCCCCTTCTAAAGATATGTATATCGTTGGGTGCCAAAAACATGTATCCTCCGGAAATTAGATTAAAAGACAAAATAATCGAAATCATGAATTCTCTCCTTTTATGAGTGTAGGTAGCATCGGCAGGGGATAGGGTTTTTTTTCCCCACAAGACCTGATACGGGTTGGTGCGAGCGACACCAGCGGGGGACAAAGTGCACAAGGCGACGTTGTTTTTCAAGTAGAGGTGGCGTTCCCAAGACACTTGCAAGGGCAAGCGCCTACAGCACGGACGTTTAAGTGGACTGTCCACTCATGTTGGTCCACTCGTGTTGCTTTCGTTCCGTTACTCGTCCTCCCCCCATCGTGCGGCCTTTCGTCACGATACGTTCTGGTCTGCAGAAGAGGCTAAATCGCGTGCAAACGGCCCCTCGTGTAATTCGCTTGTTTCACGAGAGTCCCCAGCCCCCTGGGGTGTATGTGCGGTACGCCTCAATATCTGTCACACGAACGGCCGGAGGTCCCATCGGTCGGCGGCTGCCGATGACAGTTACCTAATTGCAGACCGTCACGGTGTCTAGAAATAGAGCTTTTATCTCATTCTAGTCCATCGTAGCTCTTAGAAATAGAGCGTTTATCTGTTTGTAATCCATCCTCCCTGGTACCAGGTAGTGTATAGTGATGGAGCGTGTACCTCATTGCCGTCCATCCTGGGGTCGAGGAATAGAGCATTCGCCTACTTGCAGTCCACCAAGGTGCCTACTAGTAGAGCGGTTATCTAATTGCAGTCCATCGTGGTGTACATCAATAGAGCGCTCACCTCGTTGCATTCCATCATCGTGTCTAGGGCGTCGGAAAGGGGCGTGATGTGCGTGTCCAGCGTCTTCATGTACTCCTCCAGCTGAGCGACCTACAGTGAGAAACAGGAGCCAAAACATTGCGATGGGCTAAGTGTATACTGGTATACAAGTATACAAACACAGGACTTGAAAAAGGGGAGGGGGAGTCTAATTCGTGCATTATTGTTTGCTCAAGATACGATATTGAGTGGGAGTTTGAACCGAGAAGCAGGGCCGCGGTGGGCTACCGAGCTTCATTTGCTGTACTCACCTCAAAGTGTAAATACGTGCCCGTCTCGACCCTGCATCTGCTGTGCCAACCATGTCATACGTGCTCTGTTGCTGCAGGGTTGTCATCGTGACGTTGTGCCCCTACTACATATACGTGTGAGGTGCTGCTGTCCTGCTGTACTGCTGTTGCTGGTGACGGTGTTACTGTAGCTGCTACTGCACCAGGTGTACTGCTTGCCTACGGCCGTCGTTTGAGCTGAACATAGGATCACGATTCGGGCTCCTCGTCATTCAGGTATGACAACAATAGCGTTCGACCGCAAATAATGTTTGTTTTTGTTTACAAATGGGTGGAACCCGTCCAACCGATACACTGCTCCACATCTCCGCACAACAAACAGGCCCCGAGGGTACAGGCAGAGACATGCGCGATCGTCGCGGACGCGGACCTTCGCTTGCTCTACGACAAGCGCAATGGCTGTCGACGGCGACACAGTTTCATCTTGTTGTTACGGGTGCTCTCCATCACTCCCGCATGAGGTGTGCTATTCCACACGAAATCCTATGCAAAACCCGTGAAAGAAGCGGTCGACGTCCTAGCTGCAATATGTTGCTACTTTGTGTAGTTTGGCGACGATCCCTGAGAGATGCTGTGACGGAAAAACC
The DNA here is from genome assembly GCA_031213475.1 of Nereocystis luetkeana. Classification (NCBI taxonomy): domain Eukaryota; class Phaeophyceae; order Laminariales; family Laminariaceae; genus Nereocystis; species Nereocystis luetkeana. The sequence continues at coordinate 5,939 of JARUPZ010000927.1, read as the reverse complement.
CGACCAACCTCTTCAATGTCTTTCGGCTTTTTTTGCAGCCAAGACAGCACCGCCTGAAACTTGACCCGACACGCAGCCGCTAGCGTCGCGCAATGGGCCTGGTGCTCCACCAGAAGTCGTTGCGCTATCCCACGGTGTTTCTTCAAAAGGTAGTTGCTGCCGTGGCCATGTATTTGAGCGGCGCGGGGGGGGGAGCGTGGAAAACGATATTGCGGAATTCGATATATTGGAGATGTGGCGGGCGGGAAGGAGATAGGGAGGCAGAATGCACGAAGCAGCAGCCATCGCCTGATGGGCTCGGATCCTGAGATGCACCTGGGGTAGGTTGTACGCGAGCTGCTTCACATGTCGTGTCGAGTACAAGTAACAGTGGTAAACGCGCGTACAATGACAAGTTGCACGATGTGAGCTAAACGGCCGCCATCGAAGGCAGCCCCAGCACGGTAGAAACCGCTCGCATCCAAGTGTACTTGGCGAACGTTCCAAACGTGTGACAGATCACGACTTAGATCATTTACATCCTAACCTACCGCTACGAAATGATGTGCAGGAGCTGCACAGTACGGGCCCAACTCGGGAAACATGTCCTAGGTCATGCAAATCTACGGCGTTCCTACCCGCGGAAAAATGAGCTAGGTGACACACAGATCAGAAAGTTACCTGCTCAGAAATATCTAGGTCAAGAAGCGGGCATCAGTGATCTGTCCGATGCTGTTGCACGGGTTCGTTAAGGTCTTGGCCGTCGCTCCGACCGGTGAGAAAAATCCTCGGAATGTTCTAGGATGTAAGGAGAAGCTAGTGTCGACGACAAAATAAAAAGTGTTTGTCGAATATACTGAAGAGTCATGCTATATACGATACAAGAGGTACATGCTGTAGCGCTTGTCGGGGAAAACAAACTTTCTGGAGGAACCTGGGTCCTCAAGTGAGGAAACTACCCAATGTCACTGGGGACGTCATCCATGTTTTCACGACATGCCACGTCGCACACCTACAAAGGCCACGATATAGTCCTCATCTTGATTTGCTTTGGGTCAGCCTGGGATAAGATTTGGGACCTCCTTAAGAGCGGAGCCTCAGAAATAATGGGAGCTGCCTCTGCCGTACCCTAGCGCGCGTGCGAAGCCGAGTCGCCAGACTGCCTTGGGGGGGAGGGGGAGGGGGGGTTGATACGGTAGTCGGCCTCTTTTCAAGGGACCCGATGTAGTGTTTCTGGGGTTGGAGGTCCCTTGTACGCCGACGCCCCTTATCAGAGTTGATCGGTGCGCGTGAATATTTAGTCCCCTTCTTTACCGTTTTCCCCTGTTGCGGGGTCCCTTCCAAGGGCATACCCTACTGCAATGAGCTATCGCAGATGTAGGGAAGGTGAAAAAAAGGAGGGGGGTGGAGGTGGACGCACCGGATGCCGGAAGGGTCGACCGAAAACAGGCCGCAATCCACCGGGCGATCCGGAATGTCCGCGCAGATCTCAGCTTCTGCAGTCTGCGAAAACAAACGTGTGTGGGGGGGGGGGGGATCGGGGAACCAAGCGAGCATCGGCGAGAAAGACACCGCTTAGGCACAGAAACGCTAAAATAGTGAGGCCTGTTTGTTCTTTCGGTGGTATTGCAGGGGAACATATCGTAATGATCATAGCTAATTTTGGTGTACAAGCACAGGGGGAAACATGATTTGTATTTCGACCATCGTGGGTTCTAGTTTATGTCCCCCCCCGTAATAGGCGGCCTTAACCCCTTCAAAACTGCACCGACCTTTTTGAGAGAAAAATACTTGAAATTAGTGTTGGGTCATGCTTTCGGTTGTGAAAGGGTTAACACTGGTATTCAGCAAACGACAATATTTGCTTCATCGTCAGGTCCGCGCGACGGTTTTCGCTTGCACCCGGTCTGTCCATATTGCGCTCGTGTGGCGCCGCCGCCGCCACCGCACGCGCTCAGGTCAACCCGAAGCCTGTTTGGACTAACTTTCGCCGGCAGTAATCGGTAAAATGTTAAAGTTATCTGCCGCTGCCGTTTGTGGCCGCTTCTACCGGGTATCGTAGCTCTTGTCGTGTGGTCTAACGTCCCCCTTTACAACTGAAAATGATAATCATGAGTCGGAACATTTTCTAGCCGTTTCGTGCGTCGCACTGCCGTACAAATCATAGCCTTACCTGGTGCTTTCGAGAGCACCGCTCACTATAAACACCTGGGATACACCTTGAAGAGAACGGTCCACTACAAACATCTGGTAGAAAACTTGAAGTGTGTTCTCGCCCGTTTCGTGCGGCGCACCGCACGTGTCATATGTAGCTCTACCTGATGCTTTGAGAGGACCGCCCGAAGCGCCTCCAGGTTCACCATGTCCACCCCAAGCCCCTCCCCTTCATCGTCGTCATCTTCTCCGCCGCCACCGCCACCGCCGCCGCCGCCGCCCGCGTGAGTCATAGAGGCCATGTATTTCTCCACGTCCAGGTTGAGGAAGCTAATGTACGACTCGAACAGCTTCACGTAACTCTATAATAGTATTGTGGCGTAGGTTTGGAGGTGGAAAGAGAGGAGGAGGTGGGGGAGGAGGAGATGGAGGAGGAGGAGGAGGAGGAGAAAAAGGAGGAAGAGGACGAGGGCGAGGAGGAGGAGGAGAAGTGAAGGAGGAGGAAGAGGAGGAGGAGGAGGGGGAGAGGAGAAGGAGGAGGAAAAGGAGGAGGAGGAGGAAGAGGAGGAGGAGGAGGAGGAGAAGGAGGAGGAGAGGAGAAGGAGGAAGAGAAGGTGGAGGAAGCAGAGGGAAAGGAGGAGGAGAAGGAGGGGACAGAGATGTGACGTTTTCACAGCGGGTGCGTGGCGTACGATAGTGGGGCCCTTTCAGGGCCCCACTCACTATTGCGGGGGGGCATAGTAAATAGGACCTACGGTACACACAAAAACCATTATATTTCCCTATTTCTACTAACAATATTTGGTCCTATTTAATATGGTCCCCCGTAATAGTACGTACTCGTAACCCCTTTTACTGCTCCAAACAGCATCTCACATTGATTCCACGCGTTTCCCCCCGGAATAGTCAGGGGTCTACCCTTACCGCAGGGCGCGTCATCCGTGGGTGCGCTGGTCTCAGCGCTAAACAAAAGTCTGGAGGTGTAAAATAAGCTAGTGTTGTTGGCCAAGATAAATCCAACAGACCCCAACAAAAGCCAGAAACGTGTCAGCAAGGTCAAAGCACACGTCACATGACAACTACGCCTGCACTTCTCTCACCCTCATGGGAACGATAGCGGCGTCCAATGCTTTCTCCACTCGCTCCCTCAGGTCCAACACCCAAGGCTCGGTCGGCCCGGCCACCGCCATGTATTCCGGCTCAGGTAAGAACAGACGATCCATCACGAACCGTTGTACCTGCTCCGGGAACAGGCGGGAAGGATGGGGCAGCGTGTTTACCGAGTTTCGTTTCTTCGTGGAAGACGTGACGGTCTGACGTGTACACTGTAGGCCCCACGAAAATAACGTGAACATATGGCTCAGTGTTTGTTTGGGGGACACCACGTAAGAAAATTGGATCGACCAAATGTAGTTAGCGGCGAGCGCTTCAAAAAAAATAGGTGTGTACGTATCAGTACGAGCAAGGATGGTGTCACAGCAACATTATAAGGCTTGCTCAGATTACGTGCTTCCTGTTGACGGAAACTTTCACCCAGTAATATACACTGGTAGACGGTAACAAGAGCAGCTGAAGCATTTTTCGGTCACGATTTTATGCTCGCTATTATCGTCTTTGGCAGTTTCGGCTAAGGAGGGGGGTACCAGGCAACCATCCCCCCCCACGAATATCCCTACTACATCATATATCAAACTTTTCCTACTCAAATGGGATTTTTGCCCCGAGATGCGCGACTACGGCCATGAGCCTACTTGTTTTCGTTCGATCAAGAACATATTTGTTGGTAATCACATAAATTGCTTTGACAGACACGCGTTCACGACCGTTTTTTCGTGCGAATGCCGTCCGTGATCGATCGCATGTGCGCTCGTCTTTAATCCCGGCGAGCTTGACCTCTTTATAGTTGCACTCTCGTTTCGGACTCACATCGCTTGGAGCTACAAGGTACAATTTCAGAAATACGTCTGTGAGTGCGGATATATTGTAGGGGGGGAAATCAACAAACCCGTTGCCCGTGAGTAAGGTGCTACGGCGGCCTCATGCAGTGATCTAGGCGTCGTTGTCCACCACACCGACCGTTCAGATGTACAATATAAGGGTGGCACATTCAATGAGCTCTTCCGACATAGGGAACGGGCGGGGGGGGGTGGCTTCTGGACCTCTCCGCCCCTCTCTCCCTCTCCCTCCGCCTCTGTCTCCCTCTCTACCATCGGGCGAAGCGGCGAACTAAAAACGCCTGCATCAAAGCCTGGTTTTTGGAGTTGTGAGCTGCAAGTCGGCACGAATTAAGTCACCAACCATTACGGGGGGCCATAGTAAATAGGACCAAATAATGTCGGTAAAAATAGGGAAATATACAGTTTTTTGTACACCGTAGGTCCTATTTACTTTGGTCCCTCGTAATAGTTGCTTGGACTACGAGCATTTACTCGTTTCCCGGAGGTGCCGACTGTCCGATTCTGGGCGGGGTTCCATTCTTGTAGATAGGATTGCTGCATGCAGGGAGATAATTTTCCTTCTTTTTTGGGTGAGAACCCCTCAGTCCGGCATACTGTACTTCGACTCGGGTTCTGTCTCGCCCGACTTCCGTCGGCAAGTCGACTGCCCGGCCGTCAGCTGGCTTCGCTAGCCGACCTGCCGACTAAAACCATCGATCAATGGTTGACTAGCGCGACGCTGGCCGGTGTCGCGGAAGCCAGCTGGCCAACCCGCAGCTCTCACTGTATGTGTCCGGTCGAAAGTGTAAGTGTTCGGCCGTGTTAAATGCTCGACCTGGTTTGTTACTGGGGGGTAATAGGTAGGTGACATTAATTTCATTGACGTCTTTAGAAAGAAAAAAAATCGAAAAGAGTGAATTACTTTGACTTAAGAGACGATAAGGACTCATTGCCAGGTCAGTGTGTGTCGGATGTACCCCTCTGTTGCCATGGTGCATGCATGCACCCACAAAATCTAAAGCACCTGGTGAATGCCGGCGACCCTCTCCAGCGTTGCGTTGTAGCAGTCCATGGCTTCGGTCCGGAAGTCTTCGAGGGGCGTCTCGACTTCGGGGACGTGGCCAAAAACCTCGGGCACCTGCACATAGCCGGAAAGGAAAACATATTATTAGAGATCGGGAACCAACAGAGTAATAATCTGCTGGACCAGGTGTTTTCGTGGTTTCTCTCGCGATTTCACGACCAAATCCCTTCATTTTTACCCATGCATTCGGCAGCCACGGCTCAGCCGGGGTGAATGAAAGAAAACATGGAGGGAAAGCCTTTCGCGCGTGCTTTCGATAGGTGCGTAGCGCTCTTTTTGGCGAAACGGTTTCAGACACTCCTTAGCGGAGGACCTAACCACCCAACCAACCATTGTGTCGTCGGAACACTATTTGTGTTTCATTACGTGTAATTTGTTGTGTACCTCAATTGGGGGAGGTATATGGTCGACGGGAGTGGGTTTCAGAGATGTATCTTAACGTGGAAACATGGTATTACGAAGCAACCAAACGGGGTGACGAAGTCAACTCGCGCAGACTCTCATCCAACGCATCCTTGGACGCCAAAAAAAAAATGGTTGTTTCGTGTTCAAACTTTGGTGAGGAAACAGCGTGCCACATGACGCACGCAGCCCTTGGTTCCACCTTTAGTTTTTTTGTCGAATCCTGTTTTTTGGTTTAGGTACAAAACCCTCTACAGGTGAGGGGGCGGGGGGGGGCGAAAAATAGTAGGGGCAGGTCTATCGTAGCATGCGCCCTTAACGCTGAGGCATGATCTGACGCGGTTGGGGGGGGATACGTTCAGGCAGAAAATATGTTGGACCCC
>JARUPZ010000926.1:0-26757 GCA_031213475.1 Nereocystis luetkeana | reverse complement strand
TCCCCTTTTCCATTTTCTCCTGCTTGAATCGTATCACATTGAGAGCGAAAAAGAAAAAATGCTGAGACTTTAAAAGAGGGGAATTTCGTGTTTCCTGCCGAAAATAAACGGTAGTCGAAAGGGATCACCACGAAAGGAATAGGGTGCCGTCATCCACGCTACGTACGGGAACGCCGTTGGTCAAGCTAGTAAGCTGGAGCTGGGTAGCTCGAGGTCGATGCATGGCAAGAAGGATCAAACAGCAATGTCGAACGGGTAAAACCCATGCACAACCAAACGTGTGAAGGCCTCTTCGTTTTGATACCCGTGACCCGAATATGAACGAATTCAACTCGAAAAATGAACCAAAATTGTCATCCACGCCCACAATTCCCCTTCAGCGACCAGCTGGATACGTGTGCATGTTTTCCTTTTACGCCAGGTTCTGGGCGACTTTCAGATAAAGTAGAGCTAGCATCTCAAGCGAGTAGCCTCAGAACATTGCATATGCGCCTTCATACATTTAGCCTGCGTCCGCGCTAGTATTGTTTACCGTACGCGCCTGAAATACGAACCCCATCCTTCGCTTGAACGACTTCGACATAGGCCTGCCGTCGACGAAGACGCCACCGGACACGCTTTTCGGTGGCGCCCTCTGCGCCAGGACGTTCAGGAGGCTCGTCTTTCCGCTGCCGGAGGGCCCCATCTGGACGATTGATAGAGCCGGCCACAGGAAGAGCAGCGGGGCTCACTTAGTCGGGTGCTACTGATGTACAAGTCTTTGTCAGCATCGCCAAGGTCTAGCCTCAATACAGTGGGAAACCCCGATATTGGACACTATAATACTTGTAGCGAAACGATACGTGGATTATGTTCATGTTACCTTACAAAACGAATCAGAGGTTGTTGCAATAACCAAAACCCTTGCCCGCCACGCTTGCTATACGGCGGGAGGGCTAGCACCTGCCTGGTATATGTGCTCGAGGCTCCCCGCAGTTCCCTTCTATATTAGGACCGCAGCCCCCTTTTGGGGACAAACTACTCAAAAATTTCAATGGTTTGTTCCCAAAACGTGACTGCACTTCTAAAAGGGTTAATGAGGTCATCATATTAATAAGCACAAATCCGACGAGCGAAGTAGATTGTTGTACAAAATAAGGGACACAACTACCAGGTGGCCGTATTTACAACACCAAGAAATAGGATTCCAACGATACTACTGCTGTGGATAGTGTAGTATTAAAAATGAGTTTGAAAACGGTTCGGTTGGACCCATTTCAGTTGGGGGGGTTACTGTGGTCTGCTTCCTATATATATGCAGATGATCCCAACCCCATGCAAGCTTGCTAAGAGTTTACCCAACCCAAGAGAACTTTACGAAAAGGTTGGCCGAAATGCCACGTTTCAGCTCTACTTGGTTTTGGGTTGGGTTGATCTTTCAGAGGAAACAGACAAATCGGAAAAATGGGAACGAAGCCTAAAATGAGAACCAAGCCGTATCTCCAGAACCATGTGGTGTATCAGATAACCAAAATGATCCTGCGAAACCCCTTGGCCAGCCCTGTGAGAGGAGCTCGTCAGAACGATCATGCTCCATCTCGGGCCTTCGGGTGGGCGCAAAAAGCGATATACGCTGGCTCTATTGTGATTCCTCTAGATGCTGGCTACCGCGGCGATGCCGAGGACTTCCAGCCTGAGCGACAGCTCATTCGAAGGCTGCTGTACAGCCCCACAGGACTGTCAACTTTTTTTCTTGGAGTTGTACACAATTGGTTTGCTTTCTAAGAAAAACCGTTCGTTCCCATTTTTTGTTTCGTTCCCATTTTTCCGTTTTGTCTGTTAGGACTCAATGGATTGGGTTCAATTTCGTGTATACCAGGGTAGGAAACAGGCGACAAGAACCCGACCAGACTGCTCGCAACCAGATTACTCGCAAACACCTTCCCAGGGTATATATACATTGGATTGAGGAGCCTGCGACAAGGTGTTCCCCAATACCCCCTATCCTAAAGCAGTACAAGCGTCCCGTGGTGAAGAGCGTTCCGGTGCGTTTACTGAGCACACGGGTAGGGGGTGAGGGGGCGGGGGTAAGGTGACACTACTACTAGCTATGCGAATTTTATGAGGCTCATTTTCTCTTGAAGAACACTTGAGTATATATACGCCACCCACCAACCGGCATCGAGAAATATTACATGTGCGCTTATAATACGTATGTAATCCCCCATTTTGGTACCCCAAGGGTCAGGCGTCCTATCGATCGAAAAACCAACGTAAAGACGTTGGATCACATCGGACCCAAAGATGTTGGGTGCTGCTGCCGTATGTTGGCTCTTCAGCCGCCAGCGATAATGCTTTTCCCACCCAGACAGTGCATACCTCGGACAGAGCATCGATTCCTACTTGATCTGCTGTAAATATTTCGAGGCAGATGAGCTCTATGATCTGTATGATCTGTATAATGTGTGTGATCTGTATAATGTGTGTGATCTGTATAGTGTGTGTGATCTGTATAATGTGTGTGATCTGTGTGATGTAGATCATGTTGTCGGGTGGGAGCCTCATAGTCTGCACAATCTTGTACGTGCTTCCTGGGTTAGATTAGTACTTTTCACGGATATATCCTTCATAACCTCGCACAACGCACGGCAGACGAGGAGCTAGATGCTCCAGGTCATGATATGTTTTTCGCTGTGCAAAACAGGGCAACCTATACTTCGTAGCGCAGCTCTCCTCTTTACTACTGTAAGAAACCCCATTTGAGCCGGTTAGATCCAACGGCTTACTTTCGCAATATTACCGCATGCAGCTACAGCAACTGCCGTGATACTTCCTGTCGTCGGTCGTTCATCATCCCCAACCATCAGGCTGGACGTATCTTACCAGGGCGAGCATCTCCTTCGAGTTCGCCTGGCCAGACACGCTGTCCAGGACCGTGATGGTTCTAGCCTCCATGCCCGGTCTGACGATGGCCACCTTGTACGTGAGATCGAGGAACGCGAGCTCCTGGACCGAATGAACCCCCCTGCGGGATTCAAAAATTAAAAACATAGATGGCGCCGGAAAGTGGATGGTTCTTTGCTAAACATCAGAGAAGAAGGATGAAAAAATAGATACGGGCCCGCCTCCTCTCGTGCGTTTGCTCCGACGGTGCCACGCCACGCTCCCTCCCGCCCACGCCTCTTTGGTCAAGTTGAGAGCAGCCTCCCTCTCTGGCATTAAATCTCGGTACTGCGGGGGTCTTGGGTGAGGGTTTATGTGTCACGAGAGAGCCGGAAAGCCTGGGAAATAGAATAATGAACGAGAACGGCATCAGGGTGCAGGGGTGGGGAGGGGGAACCGGCACAAAAACGAAGAACATACACGGAACCATAGCGAGATATGGTACACATGCATACCCACCCGCCTCGTAACTCTTATCCGCTTTCCCCACGATAATCCTCCTTTCGCTCACGGCGCGTTCTCGGCGTTGCGTGTAGGGACCATAGTTAATAGGACCTATCTATGCTATACATAAAAACCTATCTATTTTACCCTTTTTACTAACAATAATTTGTCCTATTAACTATGGTCCCCCGAAAATAAAACATTCACGCCATTGTAAATGCGGACATTCGTGTGCATTCCGATCCAGGAGTCATGGGTGAGTGTAGGTGGCAAGATAACACGACATATAAAACCTGGGCCGGAACAAGCTCTCAGCGAGGGGGAGCTGTCGTTCCGGGCAGGCATGCTGGACGCATCCGCCGAAACGGCTTTGTTGGTTATGTCTTGCGTTTGGCTGTTTTATATCGCCACGCATCTTATGCAACAACCACGCGAGCCACAAAACAATAAAACACACACCTGTCCGGGCAGCAAAGGGCTGGTGCTGTCGATCGGAGACGACCCACTTGCAGTTCGAGGTCCACCGCAGCGGCAGTGTCTTCCACGTCCGCCTTTCTCTCCTCCGGTGGCATGATGGCGTGTGTATTTCGTCCTCGTCTCTCTAACAGGGTGGTATGTGCGTGGGCAGACGTCTGCAACAAAAAGTTGTGCCGAAACGAGGAATACGATATAACGGAGGAAAGGAGGAGTGTGACAGATAGACGCCTTGCGCGGTCCAACTCTGAACTGCATTAGGCTAACGCATTGACGGCTCTTTCATTTTTACGATTGTCCAACAAACAATCTTGATATCGTATTCACCCTTGAAAAAAGCGCCAGCGCCGAAGCCATTTCTGGCGGCAGGGTGGATATGGGAGGGTGGATGAGTGTTGGTGGGTCGGTCGGTGAGTAGGCAGGCGGGTGGCTGGGTGTATCGGTGGGTGCGTATGTATGTTGATTGGTTCAACCATCACCAACACCACTCACCACCACACATTCAATGCTTAACAATACGCCTCAGCCCAATAATCTTTCATGGTGGGTGTGCGGGCGGCGGTGATGAGGGTCAGCTCGTGCACTGGGTGCGTTTCGATGGTGTGTATCGACCTCTTGTAAGGCGGGAGAGCAGGAGATAAAAAAAATACCATATATATTAGTATACAAAATAAAATGCGAGGAAAGGCGCCTCGCATGGCCTTCCCGTACTCTAAAAAGTTGTTCACAAATTAATATGCATCCCATCCGAAGAGACATAACTCTCTCCGCGATCTCCGTAGAGGAACGGCAGGTACATGGATCACACCAATCAGCCATCAAAGTACATCATACACTGGCGCAACAAGGAGCAACCACTGTGTTCTACAGGCGGGGAAGAGGGGAGGGGGGGGTGTACTCGATATCGATTTGGCGGGGGGGGGGGGGTACTCGTTTTTGTTGCTTGTCTTAGTCATGTGCCCATAGATCACTCATCCCTTTCAAGACGGAGCAACGATTCTACTACTAATAGAGACACTTTCTAACAGTTGGGCGTTCATTACATTATTTCCACATATTCCACTGAACAGGTTTGCTAATCATGTCACCTTTCTAGTTGACCGCCTGAGGTCACCATCTATCTCGATGAATAGCGATCGTTTCTCGCCACTATTTAGTGTACCAAACTCTTTCATGTCACACGCGTCTATTTTCCTCGCCTCCCCCTCTAACGCATAGCGTTCCTCCTTGGAATATCACATTCTCCCACTATGTGAGCTCTACTCTACATTGCTCTGCCTCAAGGGAGCATCGGTGCATCAACTTCCTCTTCCCCTCGGCTACTGGTATACCTCTTCATTCTGGCAGGCCCAGGTCCCCTACACGAAATCACGGTTTCGATATTCAGCGAAACCCACCGGGTGGCACCAATATTGTATAATTCCGTTCCTTTCTCCTATTCCCCCGTACATCTCCAAGTGTTCGCGCGAAGGGGTTGCACTCGAATCACGTGTGCGAGGTGCGAGACGCTATGGCATGTAAGGATGTCAATTTCAACATGCGACGGAATTTAACTGAAGGTCACTGTTCACGTCCCAACAGAAGGTCCCAACAGAAGGACTGAAGGGAAGTACCTCATGTTCAAGAACCTGTGCAACTCACTCACGTCAAAACCACCCTGGAAGGAACGATGAGAGCACTACGATCAACGCATACTGAGCCCGGTACCGAGAAAGTCGGAGGTAAACCTTAGGCACATAAGAGTCTCATCGGGGCTCCTAACGTTCTCGAGCTTAGGATGAAGCGCCGGAGACCAAATATACCACGAGATGTTGTTGTTGTTGTGGTACTCACATTAAATCGTCCTTTCTACCCGGCTTCATCAGTACATCCAGTGTCCGTCCTGATTCCCTATCCTAGAGAGATACTGATTCTGTGGTCACAGACTGTGTTGTTGTTGTTCTCACATCAACTCACAAGACAATGCAGTCCGTGGTCGCAGGACAGGCTCCTATAACTGTGGAGTGGAAGAAATACCTCGGTAGTAAAGCAGAGGCAAAAACAAAAAACAACAATACGCACTCCACCGCTGCGGACACCAGGGAAGCAAAAAGGAGACTACTAATAGCAGACAAAAACCTAAAAAAGAAGATGAAGCGAAGCAAAAAAAATAGAACAAAAACAGAAGCAGATAGCAAAACGCAAAGAAGGCAAAACGGGCCATACTAACAAAGACACAAAGAGGTACAAACGGGAATGAAAGAAAGATGAAAAAAGAAGGGACAAAAAGCAATATTCACCGGCGGGGGGGAAAGAAAATACGAAAGGCAGGCACTGGAGCATACAGACACGCAAAGTTGCCCAGGTGGCAACATGCTAGTTACTTGGGTCTCAAAGAAGGGAGTGCATCATGACGATGATGGCCATTACCAGGCTTCCGTCTGTTGGGCAGACCGCCTCCCCCCCCTCCTCCCCCCCATTCCCCCTCGTCCCCCTTTCGCCCCCCCCCCCCTTCCCTGCCATTCTGCGCACTCGCGTTGGCGTCAACGGCTGTGGTCGTGGTTGCAGCTATTCTATGCCGTTCTGCCGATGCCTCCTATTCATCTGTATGTCATTTCCGCATGAAGGCCTCCGCCCCTTCCTCGACCCGTCGGAACCATCTGCCGGCTTTCTGTGCTGCCTCGAGCCACCCTTCGAGCTTAATGCCAAACTCCTTGAGGTCCTCCTCAAGGTACCTCATCCAGTCCCACTCCTGTCTTCCGGAGTAACCCTTACCCCCAACCATCTCCCCAAACATCACCCTCTTCGGCAGACGCTCCTCTCCCATGCGTGTCACAAAGCCCGCAAACAAGAGCCTACGTCTGCGTACCATCGTCTCAACGCTCTCTGATTTTGTCCTGAGAAGCGCGCTATTAATATCATAGGATATAATTTGGTCTTCGCGCTTTCGTTTTCGCCAGCCGATGCATCGGAGGAGCATCTTGAGGTGGACCTCCCGTAGCCTACCGTAATCAGTCTTGCTCGGGCTCCAAGTAACGTAACCGTAGAGCAACGTTTCGATCACCTCGGCTCTTAGCATTCGCACCTTCAGGCGTAGGCGCACACCCGGGCGGTCATAGATTTTCAGCTTATACCGTCCGAAGCATGCCCACGCCCTCTGGAGTCGACGCGTTACCTCGACACTTCTGCCCGTCCAATCTGCGCTGATAGCCCCGCCCAGATACACAAACTCGGTCGTTTATTTGTACACTTGGCCGGCTGCGGTGACGGTGAACGGCACGTTCCCCCCATCTTTCGTTTGCAGACACATTATCTCCGTCTTGGCCTCCGAGACCGTCAGGCCGAAAGCGGCACATGCAGACACGATCACCGTCATCTATCCGTCGGCGTGCCCGGCCCGCGCCTTCCCCCTCCTCGTTTTCTTCTTCTCCTAGTTTTGTTGGAGCTGCACCAAGCTGTCCGTGATGGCTTTATCAGCAGCGAAACGTTTCTCCGCCTCACGCAGCACTGCTGTAAAAAACATGTTGAACAACAATGGCGCGAGCACACACCCTGGCCGTAGGCCCTGTTTCACGTCGAACATATCTGAGCACTCACCGTCATCCAGCCGCACGCATGCTCGCATGCCGTCGTGTAATTGGCGGATAACGGTGAGCATTCTAGGTGGCACGCCCAAGCGAGCCAAGACAGCCCACAGGAGGGTTCGGTCGACGGAGTCATAGGCTTTTGGTGAGGTCGACAAAGCACATGAACAGCGGAGTGTCCTTCTTCCTTGTCCTGCAAGCGTCGCACCACGAACATCATGTCGACCTTCGATCGTTCGGCCTAAAGCCACACTGCTCCTCTGACAGGATGCCTTCCCGTTCGCAGTAGTCGCTGAGTCGGTGCGCGATGACTTTGAGGAATACTTTGCCGGCATGCGCGACAAGGGAAATGCCACGATAGTTACCACATTCAGTCCTGTGTTTCTTCTTGTGCAGCACCTTAATCGTTGCATCCTTCCATTGCTGCGGCACGACCCCTCCCCTCCACACAGCGACGATAATCTCGTAGAAGCTTCCCAAGGTGACCGAGTCTCCCTCGTCGGCCAGGACCTTCAGAAGTTCAGCTGGGAGACCATCAGGCCCAACCGCCTTGCGGTTCGCCATCGCCTAGATCGCGTCTTCCACCTCGTATCTAGACGGGACGTCGCCCAGCGGACTGCACGAGGGCCAGACCTTGAGCTCATCGACGATAGTCGGGTCGAGGGTCGATGACTTGGTGTGTAGCAGCTTATGGAACCACCTTACCCATCGTTCCCGGATGAGGCCTATGTCTCGTAGTAATCTACCTTCCTCGTCCCTGATGTACTGCGAATGGAAAGTCCTCTTTCCTTCCACATTCATCCCCTTAAGGTGCTTGTAGAACCCAAACTGATCGCCTTCTTGGGTACGCCTTTCGAGTTGACGGACGTATTCTTCGAAGCATTTCTGCACTCCGTCCGTCCTCGCACGTTTGAGCTGTTTAGTGGCAATCTTCACAGCTTTTCGCAGATTTTTGTCTTCCGGGTTAGCACGTAGTTGCGTCCTCGCATTTTCCTTCTCATGCCATCGTGAGTGCACCTCTGCTTTTACCTCTTCGGGCGTGCACCAGCCCAGCGGCCCTTGTTTTCGACTGGTATGAGGTGCTAGTTTAGCAGCAGTCGACAGCACGGTCTCCACTAGAGCAGTCGCCATATCATCGACACTCACTCCCAATTGTTGTTTTTGTTGTTATTCTCACATTAACTCTCTGACGAGAGAGTCCGTGGTCACCAGGCGGTGGGGGGGTAAGTTTGGTTATCTCCCTATTGAGGTCCGCTCGGACACCGGGGTCTGCCATCAACCGTCGTAGATCAATAGCTCGGTTTCCGCTGCCTGCTTTTACTCTCCGATTCGGCGCAAACCGACCCAAGAGGCGAATATTGCAGACCACGAGGTTGTGATCAGATTCATGCCGATCCTCTGGTGGTTTCCGTACTGTCATGTTGCGGACCAGGCGTCGATCAACTTGCCGAGTAAGGATGCAGTCTAGCCTACACTGTGTGTGTGTGTGTGTGTGTGTGTGTGTGTGTGTGTGTGTGTGTGTGTGTGTGTGTGTGTGTGTGTGTGTGTGTGTGTGTGTGTGTGTGTGTGTGTGTGTGTGTGTGTGTGTGTGTGTGTGTGTGTGTGTGTGTGTGTGTGTGTGTGTGTGTGTGTGTGTGTGTGTGTGTGTGTGTGTGTGTGTGTGTGTGTGTGTGTGTGTGTGTGTGTGTGTGTGTGTGTGTGTGTGTGTGTGTGTGTGTGTGTGTGTGTGTGTGTGTGTGTGTGTGTGTGTGTGTGTGTGTGTGTGTGTGTGTGTGTGTGTGTGTGTGTGTGTGTGTGTGTGTGTGTGTGTGTGTGTGTGTGTGTGTGTGTTGTTTTTTGTTGTTGTTGTTCTCACATTAACTCTCTGACGAAGGAGTCCGTGGTCACACAAAGGTGCTGGAGCCCTAGGAAGATCCGAAAAACAAAAAAAAAAACGAAAATTCGTCTGCCTCAAAATACACGAGACGGAAAAAGCGCACACAAGATAAAACCAATGTGCAAAACTGAACTAACATGGCCGCGGGTATATCCTCTCAACTATAATATAGAAGAGTACCCCCGTTCCCACCACTAACCAACTCGTGGCTGCTGACTACAGCGGATGCTGTCTGAAGTGCTGCCTGCACCGTACGAAACGCACGGTAGTCGTGAAAACGAAAGAGGAACACACCTGCCTGCTATCTGGAGTGCTGTCAGAGTGAAGACTCGCGGATATGCAGTGAAAAAAGGAGCAGTGTGTGTGTGTGTGTGTGTGTGTGTGTGTGTGTGTGTGTGTGTGTGTGTGTGTGTGTGTGTGTGTGTGTGTGTGTGTGTGTGTGTGTGTGTGTGTGTGTGTGTGTGTGTGTGTGTGTGTGTGTGTGTGTGTGTGTGTGTGTGTGTGTGTGTGTGTGTGTGTGTGTGTGTGTGTGTGTGTGTGTGTGTGTGTGTGTGTGTGTGTGTGTGTGTGTGTGTGCGTGTGTGTGTGTGTGTGTGTGTGTGTGTGTGTGTGTGTGTGTGTGTGTGTGTGTGTGTGTGTGTGTGTGTGTGTGTGTGTGTGTGTTCTTCATATTAAACCGTTCTTTCTATCCGCCGACATCCAGCACAACCAGTGTCCGTGCCGATTCTTCCATCCTAGAAGAGATACAAGTTCTGTGGTCACAAAGCTACGCCACAGATATACCACGTTGCCACGTATGCAGTAACTGTGAGACAAAGGAAGACCAAAATATAAACTAAATCGCAAATTCAAGTGTCAAGCAAGTGGAAGGTCAGCGTACCGGGTACGAAAACACAACAACACAAGAAGACAGGAAAAATTGAATCAAAAGACATATTTGTTTTTTCAAGTCATCACTTTTACTTTCCAGCCTAACTCGTAGGAGGTTTTACCCTCAACAAACTTCTGGACAACAAGCCGTGGTCACAGGGGTCTACCCTTCTCCCCCCCGGTACGTGCCTTCATTTTTGTCACGCATAGGGTTCAGAATACCCACTGCTCATCGATTTTCATCGAATATTGTAAGCTTGCTAAAATTGAGTATCATTAGTCGAACTCACAGCTGATGACGACATATTTTCATCATGTTAATTGTATATAATATGAAATCGCTCCGCACCATTTTTTTTTCATTGTGCTGGTGGTGATTTAATGTGATCAGCAACTGGTTGATGTTTGTTGTTGTTGTTGTCGTATTCACATGAAATCGCCCTTTCTACCCAGCTTCATCAGCACACCCAGTGTCCGTCCTGATTTTTTTTTTTTCTCATCCCATTTATTATCCTCGCACATCTTCTTCTATCTCTCCTTCCAACTCGTAACTCAGATCCGGGGTCACATAGCAGGCTCTTCTCCCCCCTTCCCGCTACGGTACGTGCCTTCATTTTTATCGCGAGAAGATTTCAGCTTTTTCTTCCCTCGTCGACTCGCATCGAATTGTGCCTACCCACGCCGCAAGGCGCTCTCAACAATTGAATCCTGTTTTATTTTTGCAAATAAAGTCAAAGTCCGACCCACCTGGGGCTCGAACCCAGGAGGACTCAAACAAGACGAATTCGAGGTTAACCACTTGAACCACCGGGGCGACCGGCATTCACCATTATGTTTGTTTTTATATATTCAAACGAAACCAAAATACAAATGTTACGAAAAAAAAGAAATTAATTTTACTATAATAATACCAAGTAGTAGACCTGGTGTTGTTATTGCTGTTGTTGTAGTTGTAGTTGTAATAAAAATTTTTAAGAATCTTCCTACTTCATATTTCCGCCGGGAACACCCGCCACAGCGGCAAGCTCGCCACCCACACAAACAGCACAGAGACTACTCAACTCACGGACACACCTACTGGCGTGGTGGCCCAAAACATTATCAGGTGACATGTCATCACGCGAGACGCAAAACGTGCGCTGTCAACGATGTAGAGCAGAGTGTTCCACACTAAACCTGGTAGTTTGGAGTCATTCAAAACATGTCAAGGCAAAGCTGATCTCTGTCAAGGGGTGAAAGTGCTGTCCCCTAACATCTTTGGTGTGACCGGCACGCGAACGCCATGTATGCCTATCTCACCGGCGGGGTCGATCGACCAGGAGCGAGCGGCACTAGAATCACCACCACCACCGCCGCCACCACCTCAACCACCACCTACCTCCACCCCCATAACCACCAGTAGCAACACAGCGCAAACACAACTAACAGCGCAGCCACCATGAGCTAGCTGGCACCGCAACAGCAAAGTACTTAGGGCAGGGGTGGGAAGAAATCAGAAGAAAACATCGCCCGTGTAGTGGCAGCACTTCTCGAAGCTTTGGCCGCGGGTCGAAAAGAAAAACGTTTTGCGTCCGGCCGGCTTTCTTCGGGCAACCAACAGCATCACGGGAAAGTCTTCACGTGCAACCGCGCCGACCTTGCAGGGGGGGGGAAAAATAATATATTTACCGTCTCGTTCAGCAGAGGAAACAATATTTACCATCCCGCCCAGCCGAAGTAAAATAAAATCACCGTCTCGTCCCGCCGTCGGGAAAAAGATTTACCGTCCCGTCCCACCGGGGGAAAAAGTAGTTACCGTCCCGTCCCGCCGGGGGAAAACGTGTTTACCGTCCCGCCCCGCCAAGGGAAAAAATATTAATATTTACCGTCGAGGGAAAAATATCGACCGTCCCGTCGAGCCGAGGGAACAAATATTTACCGTCCCGTCCCGTCATGAAAATCTACCCGGTCGAGTTTTACCGTCCCGCCCCGTCGAGAAATTTTGCACCCGCTGTCCCATCTCGCCAACTTTTTACGCCCTCATTTTACCGTCCCGTCGTCATTGACTTTGTGCCACTTCGTGCCAAACAAGTTAAATCTGTCTCGTCCCGTGACGTTACGATTCTCAGTCACTGTGAATCGCCTTGAATAAATTTGAGTTGCACTCCGTCTGACTGAAAGCCGGGTACCCCGTGGCGGGTACCCGAACCGTCCCGGTCAAATTCACGGAACCACGGGTAGTATTACATCGGGTACACGGGTACCCGTCAATTGGCACATACCGAGCCCCCAACACCAGGGTATAAGTTGATTTATACATAAAATGCAGCTGATGTGCCTCTAGACTCTTCTTGCCTTTCGCCCCCGCAGACTAAACACCGAGAATAGATAATGCCAGGGTACCTGCCTTCGCACTACATGATACACACGATACCCTTCCTATGTTTTTCATTTTACTCCTAGCGACCCTATTAATAGCTACCAGGTATACCTAAGGAACATCTGTTTTTTTGTGGTAGCAGTATGGGGAAGATTTCCCAAGTGTTTATTTCTTACTTACTTTTGCGTTGCTTCAGTGTGTGTGTGGGTTTTGGTGGCATGATTGGTTTGATGCAACCATTTTAAGTCGAAGAATACTCTTGATGACTTTTGACGAGCGCACTCAAAAGCGTAGGAAGAAAATCATATTCCATGCTGATACTCCAATTCCCCACTCCCCATCACCCCCCACCTCTCTATTAATACTCAACCCCACAGAGAATACCCCCACCTATTTGCCTTCAGCCTTCTCTTCCTTCTTTGGCGTGATTCATCGAGAGCGGCGAACGAAACGCCATGCTTTCCCACCTTTCGTCTCTTACCACCCCGCCGCTCAAAGGCTACGACGGGAGAAAACAGTGTATTGTAACCCGAGTACCCGGGTACCCGTGCCCGCCTTACCACGCCGCCGTCCAAACGCTAAAGGGGAGCGAACAGCGTATGGTAACCAGGGGCCCCGGGTACCCGGGTACACGGTTACCCGTTGTCTGCCTCACTCGCCGTCACTCAAACGCTAAAATGGGAGCAAATAATGTTTGGTAACCCGGGTACCCGGGTACCCGGGTACCCGCGACTTCCTGGGACCCGGCTACCCGGTTCCGCTTTCGACTCAGCCGCCCCCCACCTGGTCGGGTACCCGGTTCCAATTTGTTTAGGCCGGGGTGCTACTCTAGGATAAATACTACCAGGTACAGTACATATACAACTCTGTGTTTCAACAGGGCACTGCTCGGAGTCCCCCACAGTCTTGTCGCGGTAGTCGGGCCGCACTAAAGGGACCACAAACAACTCCGGACTGACCATTTATTTGCGCATTTATTTTGAAAGGGGGGTTGGGCTTGCCTGTTGCTTCATATTCCCCTTGGTTGTTCATCTTGCTTTATATGTGGTGGCGTTTATCTTCACCTCCTTCGGTATTATGATTGTTTACCGCATCCCCTACGAAAGGATCGAATGACACCCGTTTCTTTTGTTTCTCCTTTTTTTGGTTCGATTTTTCTTTTTTTCCCTTTTTTGTCTTCCGCAGATTCGCTGGTGTGGAGGCAAACGTACCTTTACGAAGGCAAAATAAGTTCCATGAAAGCAAAAATTTACTTTCTTCCGTGTTGTTTCCTTGAGCGATAAACCTCGACCCTAAAAGTGAAAAATCTTTCTCGTGGAAGTGAACCAACTTCCGTAGGGAAGAAAAATGTTTTCCCCACATACATGTAGGGGCAAAGAGAAGGTACCAAAGTTTATGGAAGGTGTTGGAGATAATGGAACTCGGTGGACCGTTGTGGAGAGTGAGGACAGTTTCCTCCGGGCGTGCTTTTGGAAGCTTCAGTTGGTGAACCGTGGCGGTGACGTCCAACTTTCACCTACAGCGGAGCTTTCCACGTATTTCCATGGAAGTAAAAACAATCCATGCGAGTAAAAACAAATACTCCGGCGCAGGTGTTTTTGACCCCATCGAAGTGAATGTGAGTATACGTTCATGGAAGTTATTTGGCTTTTTCCATGGACGTGCGTCAAACCCCCGCAAACGTTTAACCAGACGACGGTAGTGTTTTGATGAACATGACTATCCTGATCCCATCCATGGTTGATGGAAACGTTAACTCCACCATTTGTGAAGTTTCCGCGTACTTGCAAGAAAGTATAGTTGCCTTCATGGATGTAAAAAGCAATAAAATGGATGTAAGACGGAAGCCAACAAAGTTTCATGGATGGACGTAATTCAATCGCCATGGAGGTAAGTTTACTTCCATTTACACCAATGAAAACACACATTCTTCGATCGAAATAAGTCAACGAGTACGTGAATCCACCTTACGTCCATGGATTTCACGCATATACTCCATGAAACCTTCCAACATATTTTACGACAAATTTCATCGACTTCGATAGAAGCAAGCGTGCTCCCATGAAAGATGGATTTGCTTCCATGTAAGTTGTGTAAACTTACATAACATCTGCCTGCATGGAATACTCCATCAATTTCCCGACTGGTATATACCCACCAGTCACCCTGACGCCGAGAACCATGAAAATATCTGTACTTGCACAGAGGCAAACCAGTCTTCCACGGAAATGAAAAATACTTCCGCATTCCATCAACTTCAACAGAAGCCAGCGTACTTCCATGAAACACGAATTTTCTCCCACAAACGTGGTCTAAACTGCCATGGAATGTGCTCCCACGAAATTCTCTACCATCCTCCTTGCTGCGCTTCTCTCGCTTCTTACCTGGACTCCGCAAGGCTTCTTTTCCATTTGGCGCCATGCTCCCGCCTACAAAGTGGAGAAATGTACAATGACATTACAGGAGCCACCCACAGCACACCAGTCCCAAGGACCATAGAAGAAAAAGCACCTGCATATCGGCAAAAGGACCTCCACCAAAGTAAACTGATATTCCATGGAAATCAAAACACTTACCAGGTACATGAAAGCAGACAAATGAAGTGAAATTCATTTTCATGTTACTTCCAGAAGAGTAACAACACTTACTTCCATGAAAGACAACATATTCCGATGGAATTGAAAACACTTTAATACAAGTATGATGGATCTCGAACATGCACTCGCATGGACGTGCAATGGTCTACGGAAGCTGCTGAAAAAGATGAAAGTGTGGAATATTGTGGAAGCTACTGTCAGAGGCGTTCCACCATAGAGGTTCACCCTAACGTTTCCGATGCTCCTCACGTAAGGAGCTACATACCTCGCCCGACAATTGACTTCAGCAAATATCGAAACGCATCGCGGCGAATAATCCCATGGCCCCAGTCCACGAAACGTTGTTTTTCGAAATCAAGGTTGACATTCCGACGATTTGGGATACAGGAACCCCGTCTTTCAGAAACAGAATAGCGGAAATGTGCTACCTCTATCGTAGATTAATACAAGTATGATGGATCTCGAACATGCACTCGCATGGACGTGCGATGGTCTACGGAAGCTGCTGAAAAAGATGAAAGTGTGGAATATTGTGGAAGCTACTGTCAGAGGCGTTCCACCATAGAGGTTCACCCTAACGTTTCCGATGCTCCTCACGTAAGGAGCTACATACCTCGCCCGACAATTGACTTCAGCAAATATCGAAACGCATCGCGGCGAATAATCCCATGGCCCCAGTCCACGAAACGTTGTTTTTCGAAATCAAGGTTGACATTCCGACGATTTGGGATACAGGAACCCCGTCTTTCAGAAACAGAATAGCGGAAATGTGCTACCTCTATCGTAGAACGGGTCGTCCGTTTCCACCGAACGTGGTGGTGAAAATTTGCAGCTAAAGAATACCGTCGAAATATTCCCTTTCCACCAACAGTGGAGATGTCTTCGCGCCTCCATGGCAGACATCTAAGCTTCCATGGAAGTAAAACGAAATCCGTACAAGATACAAACAACTTCCATAGAGTATTTTAAGCTCCACGGAAGTAAATATATGTTCATGGAATATTGGAACTTGCTTTTTTCATGGACGTACGGCAAAACCCCTCGTGAAAGTAAATGCATAAACGGCAAGCATGCGGTGAAACCCTCCATCTTGATCCCATCCACAGCAGTATGTGGAAGCCTTTAATTCCACCAATTGTGGGCGTTCTTGCATATTTCCAGGGAAGTAAAATTACTTCTACGGTAAGGAGATGAAGAGACTTTATGGAAGGAAGAAATCAGTAACTCTAGTTTTATCGAATCAAATAAAATTCCACGGAAGGGACATTAACTTCCAAGCTGCTTCCACGGAAGTAAGTAAAACCACTTCCTGTCAGTAAACCATCTTCCAAAGAAAATAAAACTTGGTCCGTGTAAGTTGAACGTTTTTTCTTCACCTACTTACATGGAAGCATTGACGGCTATGGTAGCGCCGGCAGAAGTATCGAACGTCGGTGATGTATTGTGGACGCTATTTAATTGCAGTGTTCATCGGACGTGGTTGCGGGAGTGTCAGGCAGTGGAATTTGGTGGAAGCGCCCACATCGACCAACAGCCAAGATATCTACGTAGTTTATGATACGAAATAATGCTCGGCTTCAAGTGAAACAAGTCCGAGAAAGGAAACAAAAACCTTGCATGGGAAAATCACGACTTTGATGGGGAATTTCATACGTTATCGGAAGGCCCAAGCCAACCTCTACGGCGGTATGTCGTAGCTGCCGTGGAAGTAAACAAGAAATGCAATAATAATGTAGTAGACCCAGCTAACTGAGCTACCCTTATCTCATCCGCAGCTAGTGGAAGCGTCTACTTCGACGATCAGTGTACGTTTCACGTACCTCAATGGAAGTACCACTACGCCCATGAAAACGTCCTCCGACGTGAAATCGAAGTAATTCACTTCCAATGGGTGCTAACAAGTCTCTATAGAAGTAGTCCTACTTAATTATTATTTATCTTGCCATCCGACAATGGGCAGCATGATCTTCAACATGGATCACTCATACCTTTCCCGAAAGAAGAAAACCTCGGGAACAAAAGGAAACCCATGCACCAAGTCTTACTCCCTTCTGGGCGAACGTTCGGCTTGTCCTACTTCATTGTTGCCTGGACTGGATCATAATTCACTTTTATGGAAGCAAGTAAACTGTCATGGAAGATGGATTCACTCCAGTGGGATTGAACAATATACTCTACGGAACCTTCCAGCAACTTCCAATGGCAACATCATCGAAGCCAATGGAAGAAAATGCACTTGATTGAACGCTCGATTGACTCCTGACGAGGGAAGCTGTAAAAGATTTCAGAATCTGCCTCTATGTAGTACTCCGCTAACTTCCCTACCGTACAGGCCCCGCTTATCACCTTGATCTCGCTGTGAGCCTTTCCCTTTTCACACCCTTCTTCCACCCACCAAGCCCAGAAGAAAAATAGCCCTCCGAAAAAGCCACCAGTCACCCTTGTCCGGGGAAGGATGAAAGCAAACATATCTGCATGGATGTACACATACTCCCATAGAAGTATAAGCACTCAAAAACTTATACTTTCATGGAATTACAACCCCTTCGATGAAAGGAAAAATATGTCCATTGAAGAACCATTTCGATGGAAGCAAGGGCATCTTCATCGTCCCCAACGAACTTCCATGGAAGTAAGATTTAGGCATCAGGCATGTAAAACTAAAAATTACTTCCATGTTTCTATGAAGGTGAAGCAACTTCGATGTAAGTAAACGTTTTTCCCTACGATCCCTTACATGGAAGTGACGAAGCGCATGGAAGCTGGTGGAAGTTGTGCAAGTCGGTGGACTGTTGTGAAAGCTAGTGACAGTTTCCACAAGACGTCGTTGTGGGCGATTCAGTCGTCGGACGTTGGTGGGAACTTCCACCTCCATCAGCAAAAGTAAAAGCGCTTCCGTTGAAGTAAACAAACTACGTTCTTTCGTTGGAAATGTATTACTTTCATGGACGTTAATTCGCTTGCACTGAGGCTTCAAGTTTACTCCCATGGAAATAGGTCGCAACTTCCACGGGAACAAATATACAATCGGCGACAATGGTGTGAACCCCACTTTCCAGATCATATCCACGATTGGTGGAAGGTTCCTCTTCCACCAGCAGTGGAAGCTTCCACGTGATTCCATGGAAGTAGCATCACTTCCATGGAGGTGAATGAACTTCCGTGGGAGTATAATAGAAGCATATTTATTTATGGGACGTAAAGTTTCTTCCATGATACCTTTCATTCCAGTAAAAACAAAATGTAAACAATGTGGATCTCTCGAGTCATGACATGATCGGGCTCCGCCCATCGTATCATCCGACGTCTGGCCCGAAACCGATGTGCGTCGCTCTACTGTTTGGTTCACCATACTGGGCATTTCCTTTGGGTCGGATACGTTTCTGGGATGCTATGTATCTATTTGTATAATACGTACTCGTTCTCATTTCTTGCGTGACACGCGCACGTTACCGCATCGCGCACACTACACTCGGCGCGACCGGATAGTTTAACGATGACTCCCTGCTGCCGCGAGTGCTCGAGGCTTTCGAAGACCAGGCGTGTTTGCGCCATCTCTCACCATGTCGTCAGTTCTTGTAGCCCGTCCTACGGTATATGTTCCTACAGTATATGTGTACAAAGCGACCACCTCCCCCCCCCTCCCGCTACACTCTTATTTATTTCTGACTTACAAGGGGTATCACATCGTAGGAGGACGTATCGTATACGTGCGTTTGGTTTTTTCATTAGGGCGTTTTATATTTTAGCAACACAGGCTACTCTTGCGCAGTATAGACCAGTGTGCATATCGCGACGAGTATTTACACCTGGCCTTGTCTTTTCCAGAGCCACCGCATAACACGTAAGATAGATAGATAGTAACCCCCCTTTAGACACGCACACCCTTAACATGAGCAAACCTGTGCGATAGAGTGTTTTGGTCCGTTTTCGATCGTCACTTCGCCGCCGGGGGTACGTTGAATCCCGCACTTCCTGCGGAGGAGCGCCTGAAAGGGCTTGCCATGGGCCGGTGGTGCGGACCGGGCCAAGCCGGGTTGATTCGAAACCTTTGATCGGCGGGGCTTGGGCGGGGTATACCTCATAGTTGAATGAATGTGGTGGGCTGCGCCGGGGCGTGGCCTATCATCTCGAATGGGATGGGCTGGGCCGAGCCGGGGCCCATCCATGAGTTGTGAGCTTCATAGGGGCCGCTCCACCATGCCCATGAGGCGGTCCACCTGGTTCTGTGGGCCGGCCCGAGCCGCGGCCCATGAGATGGGGTGTATCACCTGGTGTCTCGACGGACTTCTGTGTACGCTGCCTCTTTGACTGTGCTGGTCTGCTCCTCGCGGCGAGAGCCAGCTTTCGATTTGCTTCGGGGATTTGATGCGAATATCTGATCAAAGCCTCGTTGCCGCGGTAGGCGTATAGAGAATGCTCCTTGCCGTCATCGCGATGAAGGAGGCATTTGGCGTTACTGCCGTGGTTCGGCCCACACGTAACCGCTGGTGATAACTTCCAGTGGTAGACCCAGGCAGGCAACATCTTCTGACCGAAAGTTACAGCGATGTGCACTTCGTGTGTGTCGTTTCCGGACTGGGAATGAGGAGCATGGTTGCTGTGGCATGGATGGGGAGCCCCCCCGGCCACACGATATCTGGCGTTGTGTTCGCTCTCTTCGGATGACAGCATTGATGGCAGCTAGGTGCTGTTACAGCATCTGATATTGCAGCAGCAGGCAAGTGTTGCAGCAACCAGTAGGTGCTGCTGCTGCGGGCACCACAGGAGTAGCGTGATGGAGGTCCACTATAATAGTCGGGACAGAAGCCATCGGACTGGGCGGTTGGCGGAGTAGAAATGCGTGGATAGTGCGTATGCGTACCTCAGGGGCCTGAAGCAGCTTGCCTCAAGTAAAACAGAGCGAAAATAACAACGAAAAACAAGGGGTCCACGAAAAAAGGAGAAAATGGGGCCAAACTTGGAATCATGCCGGGATTGGAAACGAACTACCAGGTAGAGGGTTGGTACTGTATAATCAGAAATTGAAAACAAATTGGTTCTCAAGTTTTATTTACTGGATTAGAGTGTCGATTTGTTTGTGTAGTATATATACCCTTGGAAAACACATTTGAAAAAAACTGAAGATCAGCCCTTTTGATACGGGACGGCACATTGGTCAGCCCATGGGCCGGCCTGTCAAATCCACGGGACGGACCGTCAAACCCACGGGCCGTCCCACGAAAATGGCGGGTCGACCCGACCCGGGCTCGCTGCCAATGGCATGGGCCGGGCGGGGCCAGACCATGGAGATTTGAACGTGTCACGGACTTGGCCGGGCCGCGAGGTTTGACTTCTGTGTCGTGCAAACGACGTGTTTGGTTGTCTCATTATATACGACTGGAATTTGGAACGGGAGGTATACACAAAACCTGCCTCTCACAAAACTGTCTTCGATTCAGTTCTGGTTCAAAAGCAAGCCGGGCTCGGCATCCAGGTAAAACGATCGCCCAAGAACAATGAGATTTATGGCCGAATGCCAAGTGCGTGGTGCCATTAAACTGCCTAAAACTGAAATGAATACACGGTTTAATAATAATATAGGTTCACTCTCATCGGAGAGCGTTTTTTCCATATTTTCCAAAGTTTGGGGACAAAAAATGAGATATGTATCAATATACGGAGGCGTTCTGTCACTATTATTCGTGGAATTCCTCAGAAGCAAAAAAATTAAGTTCGTTCAATTTCACATTTTTTGGGGGGGGGAAACAGGAAAATATGGAAGATTGAAAAATTGCGCGAACAAAATCTGGAAATAATTCGAAAAAGCTCTCCGACAAGAATAACGTAATGGCCACTATTGTCCAGTCGTATGTTGGTGCAGGCGCTAGTAGTAATATATATTTCTTGCCTATAACTGATCCTGGCATGTACATGGCAGAAAATTGATTCTGGCCTACAGAACAGACCGTGCGGCTCTTCCGTTTTCTGCAATCTCGCGTTGGACCTCAACCATCCTTCCGGGATCATTATCTATCATACCAAGTGAATATCTACTATGCAGTTTTCTTTGTTGGACTCTTGGCGTTTTTCATGTATTGTAGCGACAACCAGTAGCACTGCTCACAGTCGCCCCATCGTCGTCTGGTCCGTGGTATCTCCTTACTCTTCACCTCCTGCGTCTGGCTTTCTTTGTGCACGAACTGCATCTTCGGATCTCCGGTACGTAGCGAGGAAGAAGTCTGCATCCTTCCCCTGGGCACCATCAAGGAAGTGGCGATACCCTCGTCTTCCACTGGCCCTGACGGGGTGTAGGCCCACTACTAGTACTACGGAAGATTCTAGCCAGAAAATGACAAGGTCCTCTCATGTTTTGGGGGACGCTAAGAAGCAAACAACAGAAATCGTGCCCAGCGGCGAAGCCTGAACTAAGTGATATCTGATCGTATTCACCATTTATTTCAGTGCTGCAGTCCCGTTTTGGGGACAAAGCAGTGAGATTATGAGTTGTGTGTCCGCAAAACGGGAGGACCGCAGCCTTGGCGGGGTTAACTCGAGGCGTCCAAAGGGTGATGGGATGATAAGGTTTTAAGAATTTTCTCAGAATTAGGTGTAACTTCGTTCGCGGACCTACGCTGCATTCAAGTAGGGGGTCAGTCTACTTCATTCAACGGTCTGGCTTGCTTGTGGATCTTACCGCGCAACTTCACTGGCGGCCTGGAGTAAATAAAGGGCGCAATAATCGTGGACGTCGGCGTGAGCTGTTCGCTCTAGTTCTTCTTTCGAAACACGCGGCGCGGCTTACGGGTTTCGAAATTGTCCATCAACCTTCCCGAGGTTGTGGACAGACCAACTTGTTCAAGGCACCGGGCGCTTGCAGGCGGTTATAAACAAGGTGTGATATTATGCTGCACACTAGGCAGGTTGAGACGTTCGCTCCAATCACGGTCTCCCTTCCAAAGTCCAAACATTATCACACTAACTAGACTCTTTTCGAGCAGAAGGAGTCGACTGTCGTTGCCGTCCTTCCTCATTGTTCCCTGCCACTTTGATCACACAGACACGGGATAGTACACACGTACGTTCTGTCGCAGCTCCCAACCTGAAAGTTGGCACTCAATAAGGTGCTGTGTTTGCTACATGGATGGCTGGAAGTACCTACTACGCAATTCGATACGCCTTATTATTCAGGCACGGTATCTATATCAGGCGTTTACGCCTTATGATGTACTGTGGGTGTTATTTGGCTATAAGGTGAATACGGCAATATATAAGGCGACTTGAAGCCGCTTGCCATTCCAGTAGCGGGTCACCTTGGAACAGGACCACCAGGCATTTGGCACTCACTTAGGTGCGGTACAATGCTGAAACAAATAGAAAAGGATCTATCTGTTGAAATTACCTGTAGGTCCACAGCTAGCTGCCTTCTTTCGCAGGTTGTCCCGACGTAGCGTTGTTGAACTAGGCGTCAAGCTTGCAAGATAACACACGTTATTATCTCGCAGCTCCAAACCTGGTACTTGACACTCGATAAAGTGCTGTGTTCGCGCTACATGGCTGAATAGTATACGCACTAGGCGATGCATACAGACACGGCGGTACCTATTATGCACGGCGATTACGCCTTATCTATGTGCAATTCGGCTATATGGCGAGTAGGGCAATACATTTTAATAGTAGGGCGATTTCGAGCCGCTTTTCAGTAACTGTAGGCCACCCTATAAGGGGACCACCACACACTTTGTACCCTCTGACGGTTGGTCAAAATACGGTTTCACCCACGGCGCTGAAAAAAACGGGTATGATGCCATGGTGGTTCGATTCAGGCCAATAGAACGGCGATAAACTTGAACAGATCGAGGCGATTGGTCTACAGTACGCAGATAAAACCTGTGTGCTGCCTGATGATTGGGCAAAGTATCCAAGCGCTCTCTATGGGTGCCCGTTCAGCTTTCCCCACGACAGTGCTGAAAAATGGGTATGATGCCACCCTGGCGTGCTTCCAGGATTTCGTCGCACAAGCACCACGCTCGATGTAACCGACCCCCCCTTCGTCACTTTCATCTCGTCCTGCCCTATGCAGCCACCTCGGGTTTCTCCAGTGCATTCGACACTAGTACCTACCTGGAACGCCGTTGCCTTCTCTTTCTCCCGCGTACTGCTACCGCCGCTTCGTCTGCTGTGCGTGACAGTACCCGCTTTCAACGTTGCGGCGAACAGGTATGCCTTGTACGAGGTTGTACGGTAGATATGATGCACCGGCATGATATGTTTATCTCTACTGTACGTCGTCCTTGTGTTCCTGTTGTGTTGATAGCGCCGCGATCGAATCACGATGACGAGCGCGTTACCTCACTGGGTATCTTCGCGGCGGTCGTCGACCCGATTGCAAGGAGGAACCGTACCCCCTGTATCTTCGGTGCATTCGGCGTGCTGGTAGTTTCAGCCCGCCTCCAAGCCCCCCTGGGCAAGAGAATTTCCCCCCGAGTCTAAGCCTGGATGCCTGCCTGCCTGTGCGTTGTGATCCATTCGGGGAATGGATATTGCTCTCTGGATGTAACGTCTGTTTGGGTGCGATGCGAACATCCCGATGGGCACGCTCGGTCCCTTGCCACACGTTTGCATCAATCTCTCGAAGATCCCGCAGACTTGGTTTCTGTCTGACCCAGCGTTCCCGCTGTTGCCCGTGCCGTACTCGTTCGCTGGTGCTCGCCAACCGTAAAATTCTTTAACCATTCTGAAACCAGGTGTTGGTCCAACCGGGATTGATACATCAGCTTATGCAAGATGAAGAAAATCGAGTTCCTGGTGAAGGCCTCATTTTTCCTAGTCAGTACCTGTATGATCGCCTTTCGCCCAGAGCTCAGCATCGACTCTACGGGTGCTACTGCTACTGCTGCCTTCTTGGACTTCAGTATCACCAGCACCGCGGAAAAACCGTCTATGAGGCCCGCCAAACCTGTGGTGAGCATACTCTCTTTATACTTCATCTTCTGGTCGAACAATTAAAAAGCTAAAATTAAACATGAAAATAAAACGGGCATACCTGGTCAGGAAAGAAGCCCAAAATATCCGGCCAGGCTATACACGTACAGGTACTTATTCTCTAGATTTTTGTCTGGTGTTCGTCTTTCGTTCTTCTCTCTCTGTCACCGTGTCTGGGTTGCCGGCGCGTGTGTGTTGGTGTGCCTTTCGTACCCAGTACGATGGCATGGCATTGCGCTGTCTGTTGCCCTGTTACTTGGATTGCGATGTACCGGTACTGTATTACAGTAGAACGCATCCGCTTTGAAAAACGAAATCCGGCCCGAACCAGCTCTCCTGTCTCTTGCTTCGTAGGCGCCCGGTACTGTGCGTGCTGTATAGGAGAGTACGGGGTACCGTACTTATTGTTGTAGTATAATACGGTTTGCATACAGCAGTGACTGCAGACGTACGGTGCGCTAGCAGAGATGACTTACGTATTCATAGCTAGCTGTCGCTTTTGGGTACGTAGTTCTCGCGGGGAGATTCGTAGTTGGATTTTTGTTAGGTATTCGAACGGACTCCTGTGTGCGTGCGTGTTCTTCACATTAAAACCGTTCTTTCTACCCGTCGACATCCAGCACGCCCAGTGTCCATGCAGATTTTTCTCTCCTATATAGAGAGATGCAAGCTCTGCCGTACATGCGTAACACAAAACCACGGAGATACGACATGGGAGTGATGTGGGGATTGGCGCTTGAAATCAGCTGGCGTTACTTGACGGTTTCGTGTGTGAGACATCATCGTTTTGTATCACATCATCATGCCCTGTCACATGCTATCAATCGTGATACCAGGTACCAGCTACCAGTATGTATCTTTAGATTCTACTTTTTGTATTGTTGCTTCTGCGTGTGCATACATGTACCCTTAAATCCAAGTAATAGGACGTTGAACAGGGTATTGAGGCGACAGCGTAGTGAATACATATATATATATCGATCGTCTATCTATCGTCTTGGATGCTCAATGGGAAACATGCGCCTGTCTTGACCCGACTGATGGATGATGTGTCCGACGTGCATACCCCCCGCAATACTTACTTGACGAAAACAAACCCTAAACGCCCAGGCTTTCGATGAATCTGACCGTCAACTAGGTAATTTCAGCTGCTGTGCAGTAGTAGTACAGTTGCTGAGCAGCAGTAGGTAGAGCGCGCTTTGTGGCGAAAACAAAGGTGTAAACGCCATTTACTACCGTTGTCTACCTGTGGCAATCTCGGAAAACAAATACCGTAAGTGGCGCCCAACGCATCCTGGAGTTAGACGTCGACCGAGTATGTATGTACCTCGACTAGGACTAGTATTTCCTCTGTTGTTGATCAACTGGTTCCGTACAAAAAACAAATTAATGTCAACCAATTCAACAACACGTGACCTTGGGGCAGTATCGGCGTACATATCCTGGGTGCAGCACGTAGACATTGGGGCGTGTGGTGGTGCTGTAACGTACAGCATTCTAACGTTACGGTACCGTGACCGTAAAGCCGTCACGTACTTGAATATTACGGTACGGTTTGGTACCCTGACGACTCAAGCTATGGATAAATACCAGACACAGAGCAGGACGCTACCGTACGCCTACTGAGCAATGTCCCAGTTATTCACTAGGTCATCGTGTACTGGTAAGACGCAATGTATCTGGCCGTACGGCACAGTGCGATTACGGTACTACTACTGTGTACTGTACGGTAAAGCGAAAACACTTCACGGTACTTTAACGGCACGGTACTTTAACGGTACGGTACAGTGACGGTACGGTACAGTGACGGTACGGCACGGTGGAGCTACGTTGCGGTATACCTGGTACCGGGTAGTTGCTGTGACGACACGGTACTGTTATAGGACGGGACGATACCGTGACGGTACTCTGATCCGTACGGTAGGTATGGTGACGGTATAGCCCTGTTCGGTATTGTTCACGGTACTGTGATGGTACTGTGATGGTACTACTGTGACCCCGTCATAGGGTACTTTGACGATACGGCGAAATGGGGACGAACGGAACGGAACGAGACTGCTCGTGGTCATTCGTTTTCCGTACCACCTGCGTAAAACAAGTTGTGTTGGTCCATGCAAGATCCTGGGCCTCGCTAGCCGAAGAAGGACGTGAAAGGGCGTGCCCACCAAAATGATATGAGAACGAGCCGAACGGAACGAGGCTGTTCGTGGTCACTCGTTCCTTTCCTATTTAAAAAATCGTGTTTCGGTCCATGCAGACTCCTGGGCCTCGCCTGCCGAATCGGCACGAACGGTATCTTTTGCACGTACCACGGTAAATAGGTGTCCATATCCATCTTCGTTGATGTCCATCTACATCAAATAATATGCTACGTGTTCCCGTTCGGTCGGGCCGTTCGGTCGGGCCGTTCGGTCGGGCCGTTCGGTTCTCCCAAACAAGAAAAAAAACTCTTCTTGGATACCTGGTATACTGTTTTTCTCAGGCTGCACTGAATCTACTCGTTTCCCACAACCAATCAGCATCAATTCATGCAGCAAAAAATGTTCCATTCGGTTCGTGGTCCCCCATCGAAACACCACGATTCGTACTTACTTGCGCGCTTGCCCGACCTGGAACGCCATCCCCCGCATGAACTCAAGGGTGCCGGTCGAGTCTCGCAGGGTATGTGATGCCGTTTCTTGGTACGAT
>JARUPZ010000925.1:22500-26776 GCA_031213475.1 Nereocystis luetkeana | reverse complement strand
CTTTGCATCAAGTGAAAATTTTGGAGTAGCATTAAATACGGATATATTTGAAACAAATATTATAAATATAATCTTGTTACTAGTAATCCTTTTTGTTGTGATAAAAAACTTTTTAACAGAAAATCTTACAGCGCGTAAAAAAAAAATTGTAGATGATATACAAAATGCTGAAACTCGTTTAGCAGATTCTAACAAACGTTATACTGAAGCTAAAAAACAGTGGGCACAGATGGATATTATCATTAAAGAGATAAATCATCAAATGGAAGTTACAAAGCAGAATGTTTTAAAGCTTAAATGGGATCAAGGAAAAGAAGATCTTTCTAAAAAGTTTACAACAGCAATAGCTGTTTTACGTAACCGAGAGAATAAAATTTTCAATGATGTTATTAAAGAAGTTTCGAAAAAAGCATTAAACCGTGTTATTTTTAAACTTCAAAAACAATTAGGGGAAGTGGAACAATCTGCTATTGTAAATCGGAAAATAATGCAATTAGGAGACTAAAAATGGCTAACACAATGTTTGGTTCAAAAATAGCAAATCCGTATTCAGAAGCTTTATTACAATTAGGGTTAAATTTGTATTTAAAAGAAGAGAATGCTGATACTCAAGTTTTCTTTCAAATTATTTTTGATATGGAGAATTTATTAACAATATTAAAATTAACTCCAGTATTAGAAAAATATTTAGCTAACCCTTTGATTCTAGATAAAGATAAAAAAAATGTTTTAGAAAAGTGTTTATCAAAAAAAACAAGTTCTACCACAAAAAATTTTTTAATGCTTTTAGTAGATAAAAAAAGGATAGGTTTTCTTCAAATCATTACCCAAACTTTTTTAAATAAAGCTTATGATTTTGTTTGTCTTAAATTTGTTGAAGTTTATTCTGCCTCTACATTAAGTAAAGAACAGAAAACACAATTAATAGAAAAACTTAAAATATTACTAGGTCCTGAATTTAC
The DNA here is from genome assembly GCA_031213475.1 of Nereocystis luetkeana. Lineage (NCBI taxonomy): Eukaryota > Phaeophyceae > Laminariales > Laminariaceae > Nereocystis > Nereocystis luetkeana. The sequence goes on along the minus strand of JARUPZ010000925.1, from coordinate 25,814 downwards.
AACTTCTAAAGTTTACTATTCTAAAATCAATGTAACATTCCGAGTGGATAAAGAAATTTTAGGTGGCTTTATTATTAAAGTTGATTCTAAAATTATTGATTTAAGTTTGCGTGGGGAATTAGAGAGTTTGGCGAAACAAATGGAAATAAATTTATTAAATTAAAATTTAAATAATAATGATTTTCGTAAAGATCTTTTTCTAGGTTTTTTTAACTAAAGAAAAAAATTGTTTTATTCTATTTTTTCCGTAATTTAAAGTTCTTATTCAAGGAAGAAAAAAATTTGAGTATCTTATGACAAACCCTAATGAAATAAGTAATATTATTAGAAAACAGATTGAAGATTATAGTACCGATTTAAATATTGATATTATTGGAACTGTATTACAGGTTGGGGATGGGATTGCTCGTGTTTATGGATTAGATGAGGTAATGGCTGGTGAATTACTAGAATTTGATGAAGGTACAATTGGTATCGCATTAAACCTAGAGAATGATAACGTCGGTGCGGTTCTTATGGGGGATGGACGAGAAATTTTAGAGGGAAGTACAGTAAAAGCAACAGGTAGAATTGCTCAAATCCCTGTAGGTGATAGTTTATTAGGTCGAGTTTTAGATCCTTTAGCTATCCCAATTGATGGTAAAGGTGAGGCAGCTTCAACAGAAACACGTCTTATTGAATCAATGGCTCCTGGTATTATTAGTAGAAAATCTGTTTGTGAGCCATTACAAACTGGTATTACTGCTATTGATGCTATGATTCCAATTGGTAGAGGTCAACGTGAATTAATTATTGGTGATAGACAAACTGGAAAAACTTCTATTGCTTTAGACACAATTATTAACCAAAAAGGACAAGATGTTGTTTTGTGTTTATGTTGCAATTGGTCAAAAAGCCTCTTCTGTTGCACAAGCCGTAACTAATTTACAAGAAAGAGAAGCCTTAAGTTATACTGTAATTGTTGCTGCAAATGCAGACCAACCTGCGACATTACAATATATTGCCCCTTATACAGGTGCGGCAATTGCTGAATACTTTATGTATACTGGTAAGCATACTTTAGTAATATATGATGACTTATCAAAACAAGCATCAGCTTACCGTCAAATGTCTTTATTATTACGTCGCCCACCTGGTCGAGAAGCTTACCCAGGGGATGTTTTTTATTTACATTCACGTTTATTAGAGCGTGCAGCAAAATTAAATGATGTACTTGGTGGTGGTAGTATGACTGCATTACCAATTATTGAAACTCAAGCTGGGGATGTTTCTGCATATATCCCTACTAATGTAATTTCAATTACTGATGGACAAATCTTTTTATCAGGGGATCTATTTAATGCTGATTACGTCCCGCAATTAATGTTGGTATTTCAGTATCTCGAGTAGGTTCTGCAGCACAGATAAAGGCTATGAAACAGGTAGCAGGGAAGCTAAAATTAGAATTAGCACAATTTGATGAGCTTGAAGCATTCTCACAATTCGCCTCAGATTTAGATAAAGCAACGCAAGCTCAACTAGCTCGAGGACAAAGATTAAGAGAAATTTTAAAACAAGCACAAAATTCACCAATCCCTGTAGCTGAACAAGTTGCTATTATTTATATTGGTACGAATGGGTTTTTAGATGATTTAGAAATTAGTGAGATTGCACCTTATATAAAAAGTCTTCGTGAGTATATAACAAACTCTAAACCAGAATACCTGGAAATTGTAAATTCTTCAAAACAATTAACTGGTGAAGCTGAAACTCTTTTAAAAAGTGCAATAGATGATGTAAAAAAAACTTTTAAAATTTAATATTACTAGGCTTTAAACCCTTAAAAATTTTTTAAGGGTTTAAAGCCTAGTAATATTAAATTTTAAATAAATTGTATTCCTTAAAATTTATTTTTTTTAGAATAAACCTAATGTTATTGCTTTACTGATTGGTAAACAAGCTCCTATTCCTAACCATATAGCAACAAATGTTCCGATTAAAAAGACAGTTGAAGCCACCGGTCTTCTAAATGGATTTTGGAATTTATTTACATTTTCGATAAAAGGTACTGTTATTAAGCCTAATGGCACAGCAGCCATAGCTAAAACACCTAATAATTTGTTTGGTAATACACGTAACAAATTAAAAGTTGGGAAAAAATACCATTCAGGTAAAATTTCTAACGGAGTTGCAAATGGGTTAGCTTTCTCACCCAATGCTGAAGGCTCCATAACAGCTAAACCAATAACTAATACAAAAGTTCCTAATATACAAATTGGAAACATATAAAAAATATCATTCGGCCAAGCAGGTTCCCCATAATAATTGTGGCCCATTCCTTTTGCTAATTTAGCACGTAATTTAGGATCCGTTAAATCCGGTTTTTTTAAAATTGACATAATATCTCCTATTATTATATTTATTTATATTAAAAACTAAAATCTTATTTCTTTAATAAATCGCATTTAATACTATTTTTTTTATAATGGTCCTGAAATACCTTGTTTTCTTATCATTAAGAAATGCGTAATCATTAGCGCAGCTGCGACTAAAGGTAAAACAAAGGTATGCGCACTATAAAATCGTGTTAAGGTATTTTGTCCCACACTAACTCCTCCACGTAATAGTTGAACTATTGGAGGTCCAATAATAGGAACAGCCTCAGGTACTCCTGTTACAATTTTACACGCCCAAAATCCTACTTGGTCCCATGGTAATGAATAACCTGTCACACCAAAAGACACTGTTGTAACCGCTAGAGTTACTCCTGTAACCCATGTTAATTCACGAGGCTTTTTAAATCCTCCAGTTAAATAAACTCGGAAAACGTGTAAAATTAACATAAGTACCATCATACTTGCAGACCAACGATGAATAGATCGGATTAACCACCCAAAGTTTACTTCAGTCATAATATATTCAACCGAAGAAAAAGCTTCACTAATACTAGGTCTATAGTAGAATGTCATTGCAAATCCTGTTGCAACTTGAACTAAGAAGCATGTAAAAACAATACCACCAAAGCAATAAAAAATATTAACATGCGGAGGAACATACTTACTAGTAATATCATCAGCAATTGATTGAATTTCTAATCTTTCTTCAAACCAATCATAAACCTTACCCATAAATATAATTAGCTTTTGAAATTAAAAGTTTATCAAACACAATTAAACTTAATTGCCAGAAACCAGATTTGAACTGGTGACACGAGGATCTTCAATCCACTGCTCTACCAACTGAGCTATCCCGGCTTTATAATAATACTTATTATAACATAAAGTTTTATAATTCTTTTAATTATATAGTTTATTAATAGAATAAAGAAAGGTATC
>JARUPZ010000925.1:0-15000 GCA_031213475.1 Nereocystis luetkeana | reverse complement strand
TATATTGAATCTATAATGAATATAGGTAAGATTATTAAATAGTTTTTAGATTTTTTTTCCTTAAGTTCTTATTAAATAATAAAAATAAATTAATATAAATGTTATGACAGACACCTTAATGTTAATGGTAGTAGCATCATTTGAATGGCCGTCACTTAATCCAAATGATTACACAAGAGCAGAAATGTTAAATCTTTTGGTGACAGCTATGGTAGCAGGGCTAAGGCAGTATTATTGGATTTTAACTTTACGTTTATCAATACAATGGTTCCCAAACATTAATCCTTATATTCACCCAATGTATTCATTATTGCATGCAACAGATTTTTTCTTAAAAGAATTTGATGACATAGTACCTACTGTACTTGGTATGGATATGTCTTCTATGTGTGCATTTATTTTCCTTGAATGGATAATACGAACATTAGAGTCTATTACTTTTACAGAACCTCCCATTTTTTAGGAAGGCAAATTAGATATATTATAATAAAACTTATATTAGAAATGTTAAAAAATAAGATTTAAACGCGGTGGTCGCAAAAAACAACCTTTTTATAGAATTGTGGTAATGGATGTTAGAACAAAAAGAGATGGAAAAGTATTAGAGGAATTAGGGTTCTATAACCCGATGGATAAAACTTTCCATATTAATCGTGAGCGAACAATTCTTAGACTAGCTAATGGTGTTCAACCCACGGAAGTGGTTAAAAACTTATTAAGAAAGTCTTCTGGTTTTTAAAAGAAAATAATATATTATATAAGTAATTTATTGATGTTAAATAAGAGTGTCTATGTCTTTAAGATTATTTGGAGCAAAAACTATTTAGGATTAGCTGTAGATAAAAAATTCCAAAATAATCGTACATTGCCCATCACTACTTTTTTTTTTTGGCCTAGAGAGAATGGGTGGCAATTATTAAAAGAAGAATTATCCTATAAACCATGGATGTCAAAAGATGATTCGATTGATATATTAAATGCTTATACTGAGATTATAAATTATTGGTTATTAAATGTTAACGAGGTGGAGAGTATAACAAAGTTAATAAGAGATAGTTCAAAATTTAAATTTGAACTTTTGGCTAAATTTTAATTTTTAGTCATAAAAATAGCCTATAGGCTATTTTTATGACTATAAAATATCTATGTTTAAATTTTATATCAGATTTTAGTAAATGCTAAATAAAAATAGAAAAACCCTACAAATTCTTTTTTTAATTAAAGATTTAGATCCCATTTTTTTCGAATTTTTAATTGATAATATCGAATACCCTAATAAAAAACTTACATTTAATAAAAATGAAAGCCTTGAAGCTTCTAATATAAATATTATATTATTTATTATTTATTATAATGTCTTTTCTACCAAGCAATTAAATAAATTAACTGCGAATAACGCGAAAGAGAATTTATTCTACCATATGAACAAAGGTAAACAAAGAGTAATCGCAAAGTTTTTAACTAAAGACTTAAAACAGCAGCTTCAAAAAAACTTTTTTTTAAGTATTAATCAAACAAAAGCTCATAAAATGGGTTCTTCGAAAATTTTAACTTCTATTAAAACATTACAACATTTTAATTTAATTTGAATAAAAAAGAACTGGGGTAGGAGGATTCGAACCTACGAATGGCGGAGTCAAAGTCCACTGCCTTACCACTTGGCTATACCCCAAAAAGAATCTATAAATCAATCTATAAGCTATAATATTCTCTGAGCTAGGAGGGATTCGAACCCCCGACACCGTGGTTCGTAGCCACGCGCTCTAGTCCACTGAGCTACAAGCCCTATATGAATATAATACATTACTTTACTATTTCATAATACAAGAAACAATTTTTAATCCCACTATTTATAATTCTTTTAAGTTTATTAGTAAATTGATCTAAATTTAAAAATATCAATATAATTAAAATGGTACGTTATAGAGGACCGCGTTTAAAAATTATTAAAAGATTTGGTGACTTACCAGGTTTAACGAGAAAAGTAGTATTAAAAAAACAGAATGCACAAGGAAAAGAGACAACTGACCAGAAAACTCCAAAAGCATCAGCTTATAAAATTAGATTAAATGAAAAACAAAAATTACGTTACAATTATGGGGTAACTGAATCACAATTATTAAGGTATGTTAGGGAAGCAAGAAGAAGAAAAGGTTTAACAGGCTTTTTATTAATGCAACTTTTAGAAATGCGCTTAGATAATATTATTTTTCGTTTAGGGTTAGCTCCCACAATCCCTGCTGCAAGGCAAATTGTTAACCACGGGCATGTCTTAATAAATAAAAAAAGAGTTAATATACCTAGTTTTCAATGTCGACCAAATGATTCTATTAGTTTTTCTGCAAAACCTAAAGCAATAGCCTTAATTAAAGCTAATTTAAATCAAGGAGAAAATGCAACTTCGAATGATAATGTTTTAAACAGTCATTTAGAATTTGACCAAAAATTATTAACAGGTAAAATACTAAATTTAGTAAAACGCAAAGATCTTAGATTTAAAATAAACGATATGCTTGTTATTGAATACTACTCAAGACTTGCTTAAAAATCAATATTTATAATAAAAACAAAAGAAAGGTTTATCCTCTCTTTTGTTTTTTATGTTTTTTACTAGTCCTAGTTTAGTTTTTTTGCTTCTTCCTCTTTATCTATCACTAAACCTTCTATTGTTGTTGAAAGTTTTCTTGATAAAGCCATTTCACTATTAGATTTTGAAGGTTCAACCATAGGGTAACAATTTTCGTCTTCTAAGACATTACATTCAAGTAGAACAGGTTCAGGCCCTTCCAATGTATCCCTTAATGTGGGCCAGATTTCTGATTGTCGTTCAGTATACATACTTTTAATACCATAAGCATTTGCAAGTACATCGAACTTTGGTGCTCCTTCTGCCATATTAGAGTGAGAGTATCGACTTTCGTAAAATGTTTCTTGCCACTGACGTACCATCCCTTGCCAATGGTTATTAATAATAATAATTTTAATTCTTAACTTATATTTAGAAATTGTTCCTAATTCTTGTAAATTCATTTGGAAACTAGAATCACCAGTAATACAAATAATATCTTCTTTTGGATACGCTACAGCTGCACCAATGGCAGCAGGTAAGCCAAACCCCATTGTACCTAAACCAGCACTAGATAACCATTTACGTCGTTTACATTTTGTGTACTGTGCAGCCCACATTTGGTGTTGTCCAACATCAGTAGTAATTATTGCATAAGGTCTAATATCTGTTAATGTTTTAATAACAGTTTGAGGTAATAAAACATCATCAACTGTTTTAGGTAATAATGAGTAATCTCCAGGAATTGGTAGTAATGGAAACTCCTGCTTCCATTCTATAGTCTTTTTATACCATTTTTTAAATTCCTTTCGGAGTGGTTTCTTTAGCCATCTATGTTCTGGTCGATCCATTAATAATAGAAACTTTGTTAAGATTTTTTTAATATCACCTACAATACCAATACCAACATTTTTGTTTTTACCAATTTCTGCCTCATCAACATCAATATGGATAATAAAAGCTTTGCAAGCAAAATCTTGTAATTTTCCAGTAACTCTATCATCAAACCTAGCACCAACTGCAATCAATAAATCACAATTTGCTACCGAAAAATTAGCATACACAGTGCCATGCATACCTAACATACCTAAAGATAATCTATTATTTTCATTGAATGCTCCTTTTCCTGTTAAAGTTGTTGTCACAGGGATTTGATAGCGATAAGCAAACCGAGCTAATTGACGCCCTGCTTGTGAGCTTACAACTCCACCACCAATGTATAATAAGGGCCTTGAAGATTCTGACAGCCTTTGTAAGGCCATTCTTATTTTGTCAGTTTGGTTCTTAAATTTATATCTCCAACCTAAGACTTTATGTACAGTTGTTGCATAGCATGGGATAAACCTTTTTATTTTTTCTAAACCTACATTTTTTGGTATATCAATTAAAACTGGCCCAGGTCTTCCATTTTGCGAGACATATATTGCTTCTGCAAGAATTTGAGACAAAAATCTAGATTCCAAAACAACATACGAATGTTTAACTAAGGACAAGGTTATGCCATAAATATCAATTTCTTGAAAAGCATCAGTCCCAAGAAATTGAGTTCCTACTTGGCCAGTCAAAACTATCATTGGTATTGAATCTAAGTAAGCAGTTGCAATACCAGTAACTAAATTCGTTGCACCTGGACCTGATGTAGCAAAACAAACACCAACTTGGCCACTAGACCTACTAAAACCATCTGCAGCATGCGTTGCAGCTTGTTCATGCCTTACAAGATAATGTTTAATAAATTTTTTGTCTTCCCAAAAAAATAATTCATCATAAATAGGTAATATGGCTCCTCCAGGATAACCAAAAACTGAATGAATTTCACTACGGACTAATGTATCAAAAAGAGCAAATGCTCCAGTATGAAGATATAAGCTTTTCTCTTCAATTTCTTGGATATCTTTAAAAAGATCCACTTTTTTTATATTTTTCTTTTCGGTAATAATTGAACTTTGGTTATAATAGGTTTTTTCAGAGATATTTTGCATCTCAAGTCCAGATGATTGCGACCTTTTGGTACGATCTAATTCTCCCCGTCGCGAACTACGTCGTTTAAAATAATCTTTTTTAGAATATTTCATTTGGGTATTGCGAAAAGGGCTTTTTGAAAAATAATATATTTGTTGTTCTACTTTTTCTATTGGTTCTATTTCTTTTGACTTTAATTCTGGTTGAGAATTTTCCCCATAGTAGGGCATTAAATTAAAAAATTGTTGGGTTGTCATAAATTAATTATTTTTTAAATATAATAATAAAGTAAGTGTAATAAATTAATTTAATCTATACTTAGCATTCCTTTTAAAATGCAAAATAAAGTAATTAAAATACTTATTAAAAAAAAAAAAATTATTTTTTTATCATTAAACTTTTTGAACTGTTCAATAATAGGTGTTAATAATATTAAAATTAATCCCAGCATTGAAGATATAAAAAATCTTGGATAACGTAATAAATTATCCCAAAAAACCATTTATGAAACCTTTTATTTATTTATTTTATTGACACTCTTCTTAATAAAAACTCTATTAGTAAACCAAGATGATTAAAAGAGCATACATTTAGTTTATAATTTAACAAAAAAAAAAGAATTATGAAACCAATTTGTTTTACTCTAGCACATAGCTTATAATATATAAATAAGAATCGATATTTCTATTGGATTCTGTAAATAGTTATATAGTAAAGTATAAAAAATCTATACTTTTTTTATATTTTATTATGTAGAGAGTAATATAGTATTATACTATAACTCTATCTGATATCTGACACAAGTCTTAAAAATTTACAAAAAAATAATCTATTTATGACACTACTTATTCTTGGAGGAACAGGAACCTTAGGTCGACAAATTGTTAGGAAAGCTTTAGAGAATGGTTTTCAAGTACGTTGTATTGTTCGTAATAAAAGAGCCGCCAATTTTTTAAAAGAATGGGGAGCTGAATTAGTTTATGGTGATTTAACAATACCAGAAACTTTACCACTTTCCTTCCAAGGTGTGACAGCTATAATTGATGCATCGACTACAAAACCTGAGGATAACACTGAATTAATATATGTAGACTGGTATGGTAAATTAATTGTAATCGAATTATCAAAATATGCTCAACTAAAACGCTTTATATTTTTATCAATTTTGAATTCGGAGAAATATCCTTATATAACTTTAATGCAAATGAAATATAGAATAGAAAAGTTTATAAAGAGTTCAACCATCCCATTTACTATTTTTAAATATGCTGGCTTTTTCCAAGGACTTATATATCAATATGCAATACCTATTTTAGAACAAAAATCTATTTTAGTTACACTAGAATCACCAACAATTGCTTATATAGATACTCAAGATGCTGCATTTTTTTGCATAAAAAGTTTATCTATTAAAGAAACAGAAAATAAAATATTTGCTACTGGAAGTTCTCAAGCTTGGAAATCAGAGGAAATTATTGAACTTTGTGAAAAGCTATCGGGACAAAAGGCAAAAACCCAAACAATACCTGTATTTCTTTTAAAAGTTTTTAGACAAATAACAGGGTTTTTTGAGTGGAGTCTTAAAATTAGTGATCGTTTAGCATTTATTGAAGTAATAAATAATACCCAAAATTTTGCATCTTCAATCCAAGATACATATGATTCATTAGATATTAATAAAAAAGAAGTATTAGAATTAGATTTTTATTTCCGAGAATACTTTGAAATGATGCTTACTCTTTTAGAAAAATTAAATGCTGGTCAAATAAAAAAAACTCAAACTTCTATAATTTAATTAAGATAATATGAATCATGCTATTTTTGTTGTAAAAGTTATTGAAAAACCAGTTCATTTAATTTATAAGGAATATCAATATATGGAAATAAAAGTAAAATTTCCAGCTCCTAGACAAAAAAATTCTAGAAATGAAGTGACACTTTTACTTTGGGGTGATTATAAAGGTGATTTTGTAAAATATTATAAAACACAAGGTTATTTAATAATTGAAGGTACACTTACATCAAAGGGTTATGTTACTGAGGAAAATGAGGTAAAAATTATTGTTAAAAAACTTTACCCATTCTTATTACTATAAAAATGGCTAAAATTTTTTAACCTTTATAACTAAAATATTAAATAATAATTAAAGGTAAGTATAAGAAAATTTAATAATTTTTTTATACTTACCTTTAATTATTGTGATAAGAAATAAAAATTAGATTAATCAATTGGACGCATTGAAAGTACAGCTTCTGTTTGTCGGTTTATACCTTTTTCAAAACCTGCAGCAGCAGCTCTTGAACGACCAGAATGCCACCAATGACCAACTAATAAGAAGAAACCTAAGAAAAAGTGAGATGTCGTTAACCAAGAACGAGGCGATACATAGTTTACAGAGTTTATTTCTGTAGCCACACCACCAACAGAATTTAAAGATCCTAATGGAGCATGAGTCATATATTCAGCTGCTCGACGTTCTTGCCAAGGTTGGATATCATTTCTGATTTTATTAATATCTAAACCATTAGGACCACGTAAAGGTTCTACCCATGGAGCACGTAAATCCCAAAAACGCATTGTTTCACCACCAAATATGATCTCACCACTAGGTGATCTCATTAAATATTTTCCTAAACCAGTAGGTCCTTGTGCCGAAGCAATATTTGCACCTAATCTTTGGTCTCTCACTAAGAAAGTAAATGCTTGTGCTTGAGAAGCTTCTGGACCAGTAGGACCAAAGAATTCACTTGGGTAAGCAGTATTGTTATACCATACAAAAATAGAAGCAGTTATACCCATAATAGATAGAGCAGCTAAACTGTAAGATAAATAAGCTTCACCAGACCAAACAAATGCTCTACGTGCCCAGGCAAATGGCTTAGTTACGATATGGAATACCCCACCAATAACACAAAGCGCGCCTACCCATATATGGCCACCTACAAGATCTTCCATATTATCAATCGAAGCAATCCAACCATCACCACCAAATGGTGATTTAAAGACATATCCAAAAATAATAAAAGGATTGATAGTTGGGTTATCAATAAATCTAACATCTCCACCACCTGGTGCCCAAGTATCATATAACCCATAACTAAATAGATTACCTGGCATAGCTCTAAAAGCAAATAGTAAAGCACCTAAGCCAAGAAAGATTAAATGAATTCCTAAAATAGATGTCATTTTATTTTTATCACGCCAATCGTAACCGAAAAAACGGGAATGATTCTTCTAGTGTATCTGGACCAATTAATGAATGGTAAATACCACCAAAACCTAGTACAGCTGAAGAAACTAAATGTACAACCCCAACTACAAAGTATGGGTAAGTGCTTACAATTTCTCCACCAGGGCCTACACCCCAACCTAAAGTTGCTAAATGAGGGATTAAAATAAAACCTTGTTCGTATAAAGGTTTTTCAGGAATGAAATGAGAAACTTCAAATAATGTCATCGCACCTGTCCAAAAAACCATGATCCCTGCATGGGCTACATGTGCACCTAATAATTTACCAGATACGTTAATAAGACGAGCATTACCAGACCACCAAGCAAAACCTGTAGATTCAATGTCTCTACCTGCTACAATATTAAAGGGCGTTTCCACGTGGTAGAACCTCCTCAGGGAATACAAAGTTTTCATGTGGCTGATCTTGTGCAGCCATCCAAGCACGGATACCTTCGTTTAATAAAATATTTTTAGTATAGAATGTTTCAAATTCTGGATCTTCAGCAGCACGAAGCTCTTGTGATACAAAATCATAAGCTCTTAAATTAAGAGCAAGTCCTACAATCCCGATAGCGCTTGTCCATAAACCTGTTACAGGTACAAAAAGCATAAAGAAATGTAACCAACGCTTGTTTGAAAAAGCTACTCCAAAAATTTGTGACCAAAAACGGTTTGCTGTTACCATAGAATAAGTTTCTTCTGATTGTGTTGCGTAAATGCACGGAAAGTATTCGCAGCATCTCCATCTTCAAATAAAGTATTCTCTACAGTAGCACCATGGATAGCACATAATAATGCCCCACCTAAGATACCAGCAACACCCATCATATGGAATGGGTTTAATGTCCAGTTATGGAACCCTTGTAAAAATAATAAAAAACGGAATATCGCTGCCACCCCAAAACTTGGAGCAAAAAACCAACTCGCTTGTCCTAATGGATATAATAAGAAAACAGAAACAAAAACCGAAATCGGTCCAGAAAAAGCTATCGCGTTATAAGGACGAATCCCAACTAAACGAGCAATTTCAAACTGACGTAAGCAAAATCCAATTAATGCGAATGACCCATGTAGTGCTATAAAAGCCCACAGACCACCAATTTGGAACCAACGTGTGAAATTACCTTGAGCTTCTGGTCCCCATAAAAGTAAAAGGGAATGTCCCATACTATTAGATGGTGTTGAAACTGCTGCAGTTAGGAAATTACAACCTTCTAAATATGAAGTTGCTAATCCATGTGTGTACCATGAAGTAACAAAAGTTGTTCCAGTAAACCAGCCCCCAAGTGATAAATAAGCACAAGGAAATAGAAGTAAACCTGACCAGCCTACAAAAACAAAACGATCTCTTTTTAACCAGTCATCTACAAGGTCAAATAACCCACTACGCTCTGTTTGTCCAATTGCAATAGTCATACGTTAATTACTAAGTATTAACTGCAAGGAATAATAAAGTAGATAATAGAAAAATTTTAAATAAAATGATTAATATCAAACTTACCTAATCAGCTGATTTATTTTTGTTCTAAAATACTTAAAACGTTTTTGATTGTTTTTATAATAGATAACGGATATATTTAAATAATATCCCTTATCTTAACCAAATATTTTATACTCGTTGTTTACTTTACTGAATAAATTCAATAATTAAAGAAGCTCCCCAGGTAGGATTTGAACCTACGACCAATCGGTTAACAGCCGATTGCTCTACCACTGAGCTACTGAGGAATTATGTTTATTACAACTAACGTTTTATTATACATCCAATTTACTTTATTTATGCTAGCTTTAAAGTAAAGTAAATTAAAATTATATATTTAAGTTTTTTATTTGAATTTTTTTTGAGATAGGCTCTAATATTATATTTTGGTATTTAGCTAAAACTTTCATTTAAAAGATTTAACCAAATACCAAAATATAATTATATATATATTTTGGCAATTTAGAAATAGTTTTTTATTTTTAGTTAATGACAGGTTTTAACCAGTCGTAACCTTTTTCTTCCAATAAATTTGCTAGACTAGCATCACCTGTTTTAATAATTTGCCCATCTTGCATAACATGAATAAAGTCCGGTCGTATATATTCTAATAATCTTTTATAGTGAGTAATCAGAATAACACTTTTGCTTTTATTTTTCATTAGTGTATTAATTGTTTCCGAGATAGATTTCAATGCATCAATATCTAGACCTGAATCTGTCTCATCAAGGATCCCTAATTTTGAGTCTAATAAGGCAAATTGTAGAATTTCATTTCGTTTTTTCTCTCCTCCTGAAAACCCCTCATTTACATTTCTAGAAATAAAGCTTTCATCTAATTTAACCATTTTTAATTTTTCTCTTAACAATTCATAAAAAAACAAGGGGTTTACTTTTGGTAAATCCATTGATACTTGTTTTGCATTATAAATAGCTTGAAGAAATTCTTGATTATCTACTCCCGCAATCTCTACTGGGTACTGGAATGCTAAAAATAAACCTAAATGAGAGCGTAAATCTGGCTCTAGATCACAAATATTTTGTCCTTGGAATAGGATTTCTCCTTCTGTTACTTCATAAGATGGGTGACCAGCAATTACTTTTGAAAGAGTACTCTTACCAGAACCATTTGTCCCCATTATAGCATGTATTTCTCCCTCAAAAATACATAAATTAACTCCTTTTAAAATTTTAGTACCATCAATATTTGCATGTAAATTTTTAATTTCTAAAAGTGGGATTTTATTATTCTTACTCATCCTACACTCCCTTCTAATTTTATACGTAATAAATGCTCAACTTCTGAAGCAAATTCAATTGGTAACTCATCAAAAACAACTTTACAAAAACCAGTTAGGATTAATGTAACTGCATCTTCCGCATTAATACCGCGCTGCAATAAATAAAAAAGCTGTTCTTCCCCAACTTTAGAAGTGGAAGCTTCATGTTCTATTTTAGAAGTTGAGTTTTGTACTTGTATGTAAGGGAAAGTATTTGCCTCTGCATCTGCACCAAATAAAAGGGAATCGCATTGAGAAAAATTTCTACTATTTAAAGCTTTTGTACCAATTTTAACTAACCCACGATAACTATTTTTTGAAAAGCCTCCAGATATTCCTTTTGAGATTATTTGACTTTTTGTATTAGAACCAACATGGATCATTTTAGTACCTGTATCAGCTTGCTGCATATTAGTTGTTAAAGCTACTGAATAGAATTCTCCTTGGGATTTATCACCAATTAAAACACAACTAGGGTATTTCCAAGTAATAGCAGATCCTGTTTCAACTTGTGTCCAAGATATTTTCGAGTTTTCACCTATGCATAAACCACGTTTCGTTACAAAGTTATAAATTCCACCGATTCCATTTTTATCGCCTGCATACCAATTCTGAACTGTTGAGTATTTTATTTCTGCATTTTTTAAAGCAATTAATTCTACAATAGCCGCATGTAATTGATTAGTATCATATTGTGGAGCTGTACATCCTTCAAGATAACTAACGTAACTCCCTTCTTCTGCTACGATTAGTGTACGTTCAAATTGTCCCGCTTCTTTATTATTGATACGAAAATATGTTGATAATTCCAATGGGCATTTTAAATTTTTTGGAATATAACAAAATGACCCATCTGTGAATACAGCTGAATTTAATGCAGCAAAAAAGTTATCCCCAGATGGTACTACAGTACCTAGAAACTGTTTTATTAAATGGGGATAAATTTTAATTGCTTCTGAGATAGGACAAAAAATAACCCCATATTTTTCTAATTCTTCTTTAAATGTCGTTGCAATTGAGATACTATCAAAAACTGCGTCCACTGCAACGTTTGATAAACGTTTTTGTTCATTTAATGATATTCCTAGTTTATCAAAAGTATCTCTTATCTCTGGATCAACTTCATCTAAATTAGCTAAAGTCTTTTTTGTTTTTGGTGCAGAATAATAAACGATTTTTTGGTAATCCATTTCCAAAAAATCTAATTTAGCCCAACCAGGACTTTTCATTTTTCGCCATTTTTTTAATGCTCCTGTTCGAAAATGGAACATATAATCAGGTTCATTATTTTTTTTTTATAATATTTCTTATTATATTTTCATTTAAACCTGGTGGAAGTGTTTCAGCTTCAATATCATAGAGAAGCCATATTTATATGGTTGGTTTACAAGTTGTTGTAATGTAGCATTTGTTTCATTCATATTTATCGCTCCAAAAATTAAATATATAATAAGATCATTAATTTGTTATAACTTTTTTTAAACTTTAAAAAACGTTTATATAATTTTTATTGGTTAAGAAGAACTAGTACTTTAGAATTACTATCAAATTTATATTATGAGGTTAAAAAAAGTCAAATTTTTTTATACTTCACAGTATAAATTTTATTATATCGATTAGTAGATTAGTAGTTAAGTGATAACACTGAACCCTTTTCATTAATCGATATAACTTTTAACTATTCAAGGACTTTCTTCAATTAATAGTTATATTATTTAACGTTTAACTTCAACACATCTTTGGAAAACAAATCTATTATTTTTGTTATTTGTTGTAAGAACTTTTGACCTAACAAAACCTAAATCAAGGGCTTGATGTATTGTTTCAGAGTACCCATAGTTTAATTCAAGTTTTTTTAAAAAGGTACTAATTATTTCTTTTTGGGTCCAAGATTGGGAATCTGTGATTATATCATAAGATAAATTATTAGATTTAAAAGCTAAATAATTCTGATACGAATTTTCATATATACTAGACTTTAAATTTTTTGAAAAAATTATAGGAACCTCAATAATATTATTATTATTATGTTCTACATAAGGGTATCCAAGTTTATTTATAACCTTCTTTAACACATTGGAATTTGTATATTTCGTTTTAATAGATGTGTAATGAGACATTTTATTATATTTTCTTTGAAACGTATTTAATAAGCTAAAAGATTTGGGTATATTTACATATACTAAGGATACTAAATCTTTTAAAGAGCGTCAAGACCCCTATTACAAATAATATCCTTATTTTTGGCTTTAGTAAGCGAGCAGGCTCAGAAGGAATTGAACCTACATTAGAAACTTAGAAGGTTTCGGTCTTTATCCATTAGACGATGAGCCCATTAAGGTAAGTAAGTAAGAATTGGGCAGTACTGGACTTGAACCAGTGACCCTCTGCTTGTAAGGCAGACGCTCTACCACTGAGCTAACTGCCCTTAATCTTACTTTCTCAATAGATATTATACAACATGATTATCTTGGCTGTATTTTTTAATACAATTTCCAACTAACAGAATATTATTCTTATATTGTTAAAATTAAAAAACTACAAAAATTATATTAAACAAATTAAAAGTGTGCTGTGGATAAAAAAATCCCTACTTAAAAGAAATATTTATATATTATTCTATAAGAAAACTATTTGTTGTAAGAACGAATTCAAAACATAAATTAAACAAGAATAATTATTAACATATACCTAAATAATAATTTTTAATCCAATATTTATTATTTAAATCTTAATTAAGTAATAGAAAGAGTGTTTAGCTGGTGAAAGGACTTGAACCTTCAACCTACTGATTACAAATCAGTTGCTCTACCAATTGAGCTACACAAGCATTTATTTGTTAACTTTAAATAATAATTTTACACTTACAATTGAATTTATAAAAATTATTCTTTTAAACTTAAGTATCGAGGGTGAATGACGGGACTTGAACCCGCGGATGGCGGAATCACAACCCACTGCCTTAACCACTTGGCTACACCCACCTTGATACCTATAATATACTGTATAGATATACTAATGAAAAATTAAACAAATGAAAATAAATTTTTTTTATATACTTGTGTCTTTAAATGGTTGCGAATATAAAGTATATATGACGCAACCTTCTCAAGTATTTGATCTTCTAGAATTCTTTAATCATCAAAAAGAACTTGTTATAATTCAGCATAACGGGAAAATTCATAATTATTTGAATAAAAATTCTCAATACCTAAGACAAAAAGATAAAATTGAAATTATTACAATTGTTGGTGGCGGTTAAAAAGGTTACCTTTCTAAAGTTACCGAAACCCTACCTCGTTCTGTATCCTTATAAATAATTTTAATGGATATCTGATCACCAAGCTTATATAACGAAGAAATATTTGTTATTTTATTGTGGTTTTGGGAAATTTCAGAAATATGTAAAAAACATTTTATCCCTAAAACATTAATAAAAATACCGAAATCTTTTATAGAGGTAATATTACCTTGATAAATTTGCCCAATAGACAAATTTTTATTTACTTTACTAAATATAGCTAATTTTGAACTAACATGAGCAATATGAAAATAATCTTTAACTTCAAGAAATTTAAATGGTATAAAAAGATTTTTATTATTTGTCCTTAGATAATATTTTGGGATATTTAAATTTAGCACAAAAAACCTCAAGCCATTAAAGATGACTAGTTTCCCTTTTCCTAGCGGTTTTTCAATTTTGGCATAAATAGTCATATTTGCAAAATCAATTTGTCTTAGACGATTCCATAAGTAGATTGACTCTAAACGTTTTAAAGAAACAATTATCCGCCTAGGATCATTGGTAATATCAAGAATCAAAAATTCACTAACAAAATTGGTATTTAACAACTCGCGTGGATCTGTTGTAGGGTAAATAGAAATTTCTTTTAATGGTAAAAAACAGATTTGTTCTAGCCCAAGATCAACTAAAGCATAGTTAGATTCTATTCCTATTATAATACCAGCTAATATATCGTTTTTTTTTATTTGGTAACTATACTTTGATAAAATGAGACCAAATTTATTAAAATCAAATTTTGATGTGACGGTAGGTAGCGGCATAATTTTTTTTTATTTGTTTGGTAATAAGAATTGATATATACAAAATTTATTCTTGGAATTTTATATCATAATGTTTTTCTAAGTAAAATATGATAGGATTAATGAGCTCTGCTACTTCATCACTAGATAGTGTTCGAATTTTAGATTGGAATTGTAATTTAAAACTTAAACTACAATAACCTTTTTTTATAGGCTCCTTCGAATAATAATCGAATAAGCTTACGGATTTAAGTAACGGTTGTCCAAATGTAGAAATTATTTGTTCAATTTCCTGAGAAAATATAGATTTTTTTACGATAAAACTTAAATCGACATTAGAAATAGGATATGACGAATATGGCAAATAATTAATCAAAGTTTTACCTTGTGAAAAACGATTTAATACTTCTATATCTATTTCAAATAAATAAATAT
>JARUPZ010000924.1:0-26782 GCA_031213475.1 Nereocystis luetkeana | reverse complement strand
GAAATGAAGCTGGACGGCGGCGAAACCGGGGCCAAAGGAAGGACAACTCGAGCGACGGGCGAAACTGGAAATACCGCCCGCGGGGAGATGCGTCGCAGGCAACCTCTTCGAGATCCACCTCGGACGGCAGCGGCGAAAGCCCCGGTCCGGAGGTTACCAATGGCTCGAAGAGGCAAGTGGTTCTCTCGCGAACAGAAGTTGCATCCTCCGCCGCGCTTCTTGGTCGCTTGACCATGTCCGATGACCGCGCCATGCCCGTGTCGTCTAACCTTGCCCACGCTCGCACGACGGCGATCGACTCTGCCGCCGCCGCCGCGAAAAAGCACACCGCAGACGTCCAACTGGCGTACAAACACCTGGGACTGAAGGATATTTCACGCATTTCTGTTCTACCTTTTCCCTCCTCGATCAACCCTTCTGACGCCGCGCAGCAACTAACTCGTTCGGTTAAGGCCTCCACTAATATTCTCATGATGTGCGACGATGGCAGCCACAAAGGCCTCAGTTCTACCGATTGGATCCCCGGTTGGGAGCACCCCCTCAAGAAATCCTTCGCGCGCGCCATCGCACCTGATAGGCCCACGACCGCCCCCCTCACTACCTTGATGGATTATTTGTTTGGGCAGGTGTCGCGCGCCCTCGCAGCTGGATCTACGGGACCGGAAGCGTTCACGTTCCTCCTGAGGCTGCTGAGCAACCACTTCGACCGCACCGACACGGGGGCCAGCTACACCAAGTTTCATAACTTTGGCGTAACTAACGGGACCCCCTTTTGCGATTTTAGCTGTGCTTTTCGGGGAGTGGTGTCGGCAGCGACGGGGACTGAGCGTGATTTGGCTCCAGGGGTGGAGATTGTTTTGGAGGTTGTTCAGATGGCAGTGAACGAGCAGTTCCCCAGCTTGATGCCCACGCGGTACCCGGGAGTTTTGGCTACGGTGTCGAGGCCGTTTGGTACTTTGGACGCCATGTGGTTGGCTTTTGATACTCTCGCGAATAACGAAACACCTGCCACCAACGGCGAATAAACAAATTATTTGCCTGCTCTTCGACGAGTTTGCGGTCATCCGCCCCGTCGGGGCCCCGGCCCGCCGGTAATGGTCGCGGCCAGGACCGGACGCTTCCCCAGTCGCCTGTTTGGCAGACGGGGTCGCGCAGTAATCCGATTGTGATGAACGTCCACAAAACCATCCCTGACTGCCTCGACCCCTGGCTTGACACCGCTTCCAACTGCTAGCCCCTAGAAGAACACCACTATACTGAAGTTCACGTGGTTTGCATGTCTATCCAGACCGAGGACCCCCCCCTCTGGAGCGGTCTACTTTCATCGTCCGCCCGCGCGGCCGCCCTCAGCGAAAACCGAGGCCGCTGTTTGAACTACCACGAAGACTCACACTCCCTCAGACAGTGTAGGCATCCCTTTCAAAACGTCAGCGGTATTCTCAACCCCGACCTCGGAACTCTCGGCGATGACGGAGCGGCGTTCCGTCGTTGGCAAGAACGCATGACCCGACACCGTCGCGAAAATAACTCACGGCCGAACAAGAACAACCACAAAAACAGGCGTCGTTCAGGCCATTCGCGTGGGCTGCATCACGGCCAAGGCCACAGGCAAGGTGACGGCTACAACACACACGCGGAACGAGGGCACCAACAGTCTAACTCCAGCTACCACGGTGGTGGTTCGACCACCTCTGCCTCTTCCACCGCGGCTCCCGCGTCGGGGGTTCGCTACGGTGTCTCGCATAATTCGGACGGTAACCCCAACGGACGCCATCCAGGCACCTTCCGCGCCGGTAACTGAAAGGTCGACGGCGGTTCGTCTCCTCCTGCCCGCCCGCCGCCAGCATTGCCGGGAGTAAATACATTGATTTCCCAAGCTACACGCGTCCCAGGCCCGCTCAGCACTCAGCGTCGCCCTGCGCCGCCCCCCTCCAGCGCGTTGCTCCGTATTTCGGACCGACGCAGCGACTCAGCCCCCCCGGTTCTACCGGGGAGTCTCCGGGCGTCTTCGCCGGCGTCGGGAGCCCACGCCTCGAACGCCGCTCCCCTCACCCTGGGCACGAGAGCAGGCGAGATAAACACCCCTCTCCCGAACCACGCACTGCGCGGCATCACGCGTGTCGCGCCGTCGCGTCGTGCGTTTCCGCGAGGGTGTCCCCCTCTTTCACCTCCCGGCCATGCAGTGGCAGTCGGTTTGAGGTGCGGGAAGGCAAACACCGAAACCCCGAGATCTCGGTTGAAGCTCGACTGGGCGTTTCCTCGCAATAGCAGTGGCCGTTCAATCCTTTTTCCTATTATGCAAGAGTCGACAAGATTAGCTATCTCGTCCCCCTTCCCCACCTGGTCTACAGAGCGGAAGCCCTCTCCGGTGGACCCTTTGTTGCCCCCCACCGGAGCACCGTTCTTGAAGTCGTATACAGGGTCTGCAGGCCCTCTTTCGTCTTCGCGCACGCCGCTCCACGTGCGCCGCGCTCCTTCGACTCCAGTGGAACAGGAAAACCCTGGTACTGCCCGTCGAGCCAGTGGTGACTCCACAGCCTCCGGTCAGATCAACCGGACAGCATACCCGTCAAATTCAGAAGAATCGCAGCTCTCGTCAGGCAGAACGGGCTCAGAGCCCCCTGCCCCCTCTGGTCCAGGACAGAGATCATCGGGTGCAGTAAGAGAACCTTCTGGCGATTTTTTGCCTACGGGCGATGGTGACACTGAGCCAGTATACGTGGAATCGGACTCGCCTGGTGCACCAGGGGCTCAGTGTTATCAGAAAAGCACACTCCCCCCCACACACACCGCAACGGCGGCCACTGACGACTCGATATCTTCGGTCTCTGACCCTACTCTCGAGTATTCAACGGAGCGGGTGGTACTTTTCTGGCAGCCCCCCTATTGTTTTTCCGCAGTGGTCCCCCTCGGTTTTTGCCATTGACGGAGTGGCATATTCCTGCGCGGAGCAGTATAGGATGCCAGAAAAGGCTCGCCTTTTTCTGGACCACGACACAGCGGAGCGGATTATGGCCTCGCCAGACCCTCCCCAGCAGAAACGCCTCGGTCGAGACGTGCATAACTTCGACTGCGCTACCTGGGACCGCGTTCGGGAAGACGCCATCCTTGCTGGTTCCTTCGTCAAATTTCACGCAGAACCCGGTCATGAAGCAGCACCTATTGAGCACTGGCACCAGCATTTTGGCTGAAGCCAGCCCTTTTGACTCCGTGTGGGGCATCGGTCTCCGGGCAGATGACCCCGAGGCTCAAGACCCCTCTCGGTGGCGTGGTAAACATTTGCTCGGGAAAGCTCTTTTCGCCGTTCGCGACACCCTCCGCTCAAGTGAGGCCGGGTTGGCACCCCCCGCCTCTTCTCATCAATTTTGCATTCCAACCACGACTGACAGAATTCATGAGATTTTTCCAGCGCCGCCTGGCCGTTTGTCCGTGGCCCGCGCTTGCCTACGTCCTCCCTTGGAGTTTTCGACCTATTTTTCTGACGCGCCGGCTGATCACAGCCCCGAGGCTTTGGCTGTCGCACCTGGTGTCGACCCCTCCCTCGCGCTGCGAGAACACGGCCCCTGCCTCGTCGAGGGCACCATTGCGCTCGATGACGCCTCTTTTACAACCAAAATCGCGATCCACTGCGGAGCTGGCGTTCTTGCACCGTTTGGCTGCGTGGCGCTTCTTGACACTGGCTCCCCACAGACCTTCATTCGGCAAGATGTTTTGGATCGCATGCTCACGGTTGGTGCGGCATCCATCGCGTGCGAGCCGAAATGCGCCCCTCGTTCCTGAGGGGGGTTGGCGAATCAACCCCTCTGAAAACATCGACGAGAGTGCGCGTCCAAGTTTATCGAGAAAATGAGCCTACGTGCTCCCTCGCAGTTTGGGCCTATATGGTCCCCCCCTCAGTGATGCAGCATGCAGTACTGCTGGGACGTGACAGCTGGATGCGTTCTAATAGCCGCTCCTACCGTTCTCTCCCACCTCGGCCGTCAGACCATCGCGTTTTTGACGAGTTGGAGTTACTTCACCACACCCCGACAGGCATGTCCGTGTACGCCATCGACCCCGCCGCTTCGGGTGGAGGCTTCCATCTCCGCTACGAGGACACGGCAGGCGTCACCCTGTCTGACGATCCTCAACTCCTTGCGGTTAATTTGGTGCGAAGCGATGGCTCCCCGGCACTCACTGGGCACTACTTGGTCGACATGATACCCCAGTCCGACCTGCCCTCGGTTGAGGAGCAGTGCGTCGCCTCCGGACGACAGGTTCTTCCCCTCGTTGGAGTGGCGGCCCTCGAGCCTGGAGATAGCCTCGGCGTCGCCCACGCCCCA
This sequence comes from Nereocystis luetkeana, assembly GCA_031213475.1. Classification (NCBI taxonomy): domain Eukaryota; class Phaeophyceae; order Laminariales; family Laminariaceae; genus Nereocystis; species Nereocystis luetkeana. The sequence goes on along the minus strand of JARUPZ010000924.1, from coordinate 22,460 downwards.
CTGCTGAGCGTTCCACTGGACGTTTTGCATCAGGACAACCTAGCCCCCAGCCCTCCGTCAGGACTATCTGAGGTGGCTCCGGTCTCGCCAGTTTCAATTTCCCCCCTCGCAGCTCCAACCTCGCCCTCGCTTGCTCTCCTTGAGTGTTTGAGCCCAGAACAGAGCGTTTCGTTCCTGGGCGTCTGGGCACGTTTGCCGCTGCATCTGCGGGAGGTGGCTTTTGACCTTCACGGCACAGACTGGACTCCTGAGGCCATCGAACAACTGGGGGATGTTCTCTGCGATTTTCCGGGCGTATTCTCGAAGTCCACATCTGATTTTGGTTCCTGCTCGTTGATGCCTTTCGTGATTTCGGTCCCGGAAGGAAGCCCTCCTTTCACGCCCAGGCCATACCGCATCAACCCCATCCTGGCCAAGGAAGTGGAGGCCACCTTGGATCAGTATCTAGCGGTGGGTCTGATGCAGCACTCAACCTCTCCGTACTCGAGCCCGCTGGTGGTCATCCCGAAGAAGTCGGGAGGCGTTCGGATCACAGTGAACTACATGAAACTCAATCAGATCAGCAACCTCAGCCTGCTGCCTATTCCTCGCGTGGATCAAGTTCTCGACTCCCTGGGGAAGGGACGGGTGTTTTATCTCTTCGATTTGGTCTCTTCGTTCTACCAAATTACCGCGCACAAAGACACCGTCCCCCTGACGGCGTTTTGCACGCCTACGGGACTCTACGAGTGCCTCGTCATGCCCCAAGGCAGCAGTGCTTCGCCCGGCTGGTTCGTCAAAGTGACTAACGAAGTCATCAAAGGCCTGGCACAGGTGGCGGCCTACCTCGATGATGTGATCGTCTTCGACTCTGATCCGATGGCCCACGTCAAGAAGATTCGAGCCCTTTTCGAACGCCTGCGCAAACACAACCTCAAGCTCTCCCCCTCGAAGGCTCGCCTCGGCGCCACGGACGCTAACTTTCTGGGCCACTCCATGTCGCCCGCGGGTATACGCCCCAATGCGGAAAAGGTTTCGGCTTTGTTGAAAAGGCTCATGCTCAAGAACCTCAAGTAGGTCTCCATGCGTTGATGGGCGGCGTGGGATATTATCGAAACTTCCTGCCCGACCTGTCTAAAAGGATCCGTCCTCTCACTGCCTTCATCCGAAAGGGGATTAAGTACGTCTTTACGCCGGTCATGAAGTTATCGTTCGCCAAATCTTCGCCGAGCTCGCTGCCCCGCCAATTTTGGTCTTCCGGGCTGGGACGCTGTAGCCGACGGCTCCCGCCCCTTTCGCGTGTACTGTGACGCCTGCATCGACGGTTTTGATGCCGCGCTTGAACAAGAACAACTGGACGGCTCGGTACGGCCCATTGCTTGTACTAGCCGTGCTACTTTCGATTCCGAGAGGCACTGGACCCCGTTGGACCTGGAAGCTGGCAGCATTGTCTGGGCTATCAAACGACTCCGCGGCTACCTATGGGGGACAAAGTTTCGCATCTTTTCGGACCATATGGCACTTGAGAGCATCGACAAAGTAGGGGATCACAACGCGCGAGTTCAGCGGTGGCTCGAGTTCCTCGCAGCGTTCGACTACACCCTCGAGTACCGCAAGGGCAGCGCCAACGGCAAGGCTGATTTTCTCTCTCGCTTGCCAGATCCGGCCACGGAACACGACCGCAGTGGGTCTAGGAGCCTCACACCCGTCGAAGACGGGGGTATCTTTCTCGTCCAGGCCTGCGGGCTTCGCACTCGCTCTTCCCCGACCCCCGGTGTCGGTTTGGGTGGGCTGGTGCCCCGCATCGAAAGTGCCGTCTTGGGTAGGCTGCCTTTCACCTCTTCGGATTTTCGCGATTTTCGCACACACGGGCCACGTATGAGGATTGATGATCTCTCTACTCCTTCGGGGAGATTCGTCGCTCGTGCCTCTGCTTCCGTCGCCACCATCGATCGCCGTCCTGGCTTGAGGGTATTTTCACCTGCCGCCAACACCGCTTTCGCTTCGGTTTTCGTCGTACCCTCCAGGGGCGACCAGGGCTCTGCAGAAGCCCCCGCTGCAGCGACGATTGTCGCCCAGCACGCTCCTCCCCCGACGAGCACTTTACAGGGCGAAGATTCCGCCGTGAGCACTGCTCCGGCCGCGTCAGTCCCTTCAGGCCAGGGCAATGCAGAAGCCCCCGCTGCAGCGACGACTGTCGCCCAGTACGCTCCTCCCCCGAAGAGCACTTTACAGGGCGAAGATTCCGCCGTGAGCACTGCTCCGGCCGCGTCAGTCCCTTCAGGCCAGGGCAATGCAGAAGCCCCCGCTGCAGCGACGACTGTCGCCCAGCACGCTCCTCCCCCGACGAGCACTTTACAGGGACAAGATTCCGCCGTGAGTACTGCTCCGGCCGCGTCAGTCCCTTCAGGCCAGAGCAATGCAGAAGCCCCCGCTGCAGCGACGACTGTCGCCCAGCACGCTCTTCCCCCGACGAGCACTTTACAGAGACAAGATTCCGCCGTGAGCACTGCTCCGGCCACGTCTCCCCCTCCAGGCCTGGGCAATGCAGAAGCCTCCGCTGCAGCGACGATTGTCGCCCAGCACGCTCCTCCCCCGACGACCATTTTTCAGGGAGAAGATTCCACTGTAATCACTGATCCGGCCGCGTCTACCCCATCGCCGCCTGGCAACCCGGCGCCCCCGCACGTTTTGCCGTCTTCCGGCCGCATCTCCACTCGGACGCGCCGACGAACAGCCGCCGCCGCTGGCTCCGCGCCGCCTGCTGTTTAATTTGGTTTCGGGCCCGGTGGGGCCCCTAGACCATCCGCCCGGCGTTCTATCACCCCGCCGCGAGCCCCACGGCCGCGACCGACCGCGCCAGTCGTTTTGACCCCGGCTCCTCCCGCTTCGTTGGTCCCGACGGTACCCATCGCGTCCGAACGCGACCGCGCCGAGCCCGTGGGAACCCCTCTTTTACGGCTTCCGCTGCCAACTGACGCACCGCCCGTCCCCACGAATGACTCCGACGCTCTCGGTGCAGCTGCCCAATTTCAATTTGGTGATTCTGCAGCGCGCTATTCGCACACCGATTGGGCACGGGAACAACAGGCCGAACCCGCGTGCAATGCCGCCATGCGCTACATAGCCCTTGGCTGGCCGGAAAATTTGCCAGCCGACTTTTGGTCGTGTTTTCCTTCCCACCAGCGCCCTCCTTTTTCGGAGGTTCAGGGGCTGGCTACCAAAGGCCGTTTACACACCACCGACGCGGGCATCGCTCTACTCGTCCGGCAGCCGTCCCCCCCCTTGCGTCAGGCACGCAACGCCCGGCGGGTCATACGGCCTGTTTATTGAATGACGAGCATATTCGCATTTACGTGCCGCTCCTCATGCGCCCCTGGGTCATGCAGGCTTGCCATTCCACGGCTTCCTGCCACCTAGGAACCGCGCGCACCCTACGTATGCTCGAACGTTTCTACTGGTGGATCGGTATGAGCATCTGCACCCGGTTGTGGTTACGCAACTGCTTGAAGTGCCAAGCACGGAAAAGGTCGCGGTAGACGGTCCGGTGGCCCATCATCACATTGCCCTTGCCAGAAGGGCCCGGTATCGCCGTCAGCATCGACTATTTCGGCCCCCTCCCGGTGACGCCTCGAGGAAATACCTACATCTTGCTTTTCACTGATCGTTTCAGCCGCCGAGCGACATGTACGCCGTCATTGCGGCAGAGTTCACCGCTGAGGGCACGGCTAACATTCTCATCAACCGGTATATTCCTCTCTGGGGGTGCCCGCGCAGCATCCTCTCGGACAACGGCCTCCAATTCTGGTCCAAGCTTTCGCACGCCGTATATCAACTTCTCGGGGTTCGAAAAATTGCCACCAGCTCCTACCACCCAAACGGCAACGGTGGGGTGGGACGTGTAAACCACACGATGGCCCAGATGCTGGCAATGGTCGTCTGCGAGCTCCAGAACAACTGGAATTTGCGTACAACCATTCGGTCAGTGCCGCCACGGGCTTGGCTCCCAACGCGGTACATATGGGTCGGCTGCCACGCCTCCCCCTCACGATTTTCGAGCGTGCTGGCGTCGCCGGCCACCTAAGCTTGGCCCGCGACCACCTCGCCTATTGAGACTTGGCAACGGACCGCCAGCAGCGTGCGTACGATATCGTTCGCGAACACCACGCCCTCACTGTTGCCCGCGTGGACCGCCGCAACTCCGCCCGCACCGACGCTCTGCGTCCGGCCCCCAGATTTGACGTTGGCGGCTGGGCGTGGGTGTACAATGCGGCGGCCACCATCCGCCAGGGGGCTAAACCCGACACGGACGCCAAGGTCCTCAAGGCCGAACTCTCACTCAACTGGACAGGCCCCTACAAAGTTCTCCCAGTTGGCCCCTGCTCCGCAGCGGACACCCCGGACGGGTCTCCTCTTGTGGCAAGGCTCCTGTATTTGGATCTTCCCTCCGATATACCCGGCGCGGATGCTCGTCGGCGCGTTTCAGTTCAACGCTGCAAGCCCGGTGCCAACCCCCACGACCGTGACGACATGCCGAAGTATTTGCCAGCGGGGTTGACGCAGTACGTGCTCAACAACTTCTCCCAGAAATCCCCCCCGTACTACGTCACCCAGGATGACGTCTCGACACCTCTTCACCGACTCGAAGTGGAAAAGAGTACCGGACACCAATCGGTTCGGGGTCGAGGTGGCGTCATCGTAGTGATGTACGAAACGCACTGGACTGAACTCTCCCGTCCATCCTGTGAACGGGAAATGGACCTTCAGGTTTCTCGCCACGCAATTTTGCGCTACTGGGCCGGCACCCCGAACCAGCATCGCCAAACCAACCGCCTCTGCCGCCGAATGAGAATCGGCGCGGCACAACGGGAGCTTTCTCGGAATAACGGCCAGCGGTTTCTGGCACCCGGCTATGGCTGCGTCTCGCACGCCGACTGGCACCGTCGATACTGCAACACCGTGCTTCCCAACGGGGCCCATTTTTGGTACAAGGGCGACGACGGGCTGTGGTGGCTCGGGAAAATCAGCGCGACTACGCCCACGGATGGAGTATATTTGGTTCGATTTTTGGACGACCCGGGACCGATCAAGCTTCCTCTTTCTCCGGCGCGCTACACGACTTCGACGAGAGCTGTACGTGGCTCTTGGTGTCTACAAATTACCTTGGCTAGCGCATTTGCACGGGGGGTCCAGCGTAACGTAGACGAATCTCGAGGCGCCGCTGTGGATAGCTGATTTCCGCTTCTCGGCTGCGCTCGATTTTTATTTTTTGTCTTGACGTTTTCCTGGATTTTGGGTGGTGGTCTTTCTATTTGTTGACGTTTTCCGAGTTTTCGGGTCGAGTTTTTTTTTCTGGCTGGTGCGTTCCTGGGTTGTTTGTTTGAGTGTTTTTTTTGGGCTTGGTTGGGGATGTTTTTCGCGTATTCTGTCCTGCCTACCCCCCCCGCTCAGTGCCGGGCTGGATTGGGTAATCGGGCCACTAATTTGTGGCACAGGACACGTTTTCCGAGTAGTAGGCTGGGGTTTCGGTGTTTCTTGACATTTTCCGTGATATTTTTCTTCTCGCCGTTTTTATATTCACTTTTCACTTCCCCTGCATCTTCCTCGACCCCCCCCCATCGCGGGGACAAGGCGATGGTTTTTCGTTGACGGTTTCTTCCTTCCCCTTAAGGCTACGCTTCCTTTCAATTATGTTTGCGTACTTTGCCGGCTTCGTTGCCTTGCCGTTCAGAGGTGTGGGAGTGGGTTTAGAGCAGCCGCATCTTCGACTCATGTTCTAGTTGTGGAATCGGGGTTTCCTTGAATTTCCCATAATCCTGCATATACGGCTCATCAAAGTGAGCTAGTGTTATGATACTGCTTTGTATGAGGTTGAAAGCCCGGTAATTCCCTGGGTTCTGGCACTGGGATCGTATTTGTAGTACTTGAAAGGCGTATCTTAGGTTGAAAACCAGGGCCGGGGTTTCCAGACAGGCACGAGCGTGGTATCAGTCTCCGTCGTGCACGAAAGGAATAAGGTGACTCTGCTACCTCTAAGCAAACATCAACGTGAGTACCAACGAGTACCGGCTTAATAAGCTGACCTGTCCAGGGATACAAAGTGCCCCGCTGTCTGTGATCTTAACAAACAGCAGTGGCACGGTGAAATTCGCCAGGGCGGGCCCGGTACTACAGCGGACAAAAATCAATTAGGTACCAAAAAAGGACAGACAGGGCCACCATATACCCACATGCACGAAGAAATCATGTATTCGCCCACGTACGAAGCGAGCGATCGACCCACCCACGTACAAACCCCCCACTAATCATCGGCAAGTCCACCAATAGACCCACCTACCCACTCACAACGCTCTGCCCAATTCCTTATGTACGATGAAATACATCAGACTCAAACCCATACAATTGTTGTAACCAATAACGAAAATATAAGTCGCGCGAAAACACGCATCCAAGGTGGTAGTAATTGCCCACCCCCGAAAAAAACGCAATACATGGAGGTGGGATTCGAGGCACACATGTCTGCGCTCGCCAGTCGAGCGCCCTACCTCGCAACTACAACTCGTACACGACAACATAGTTTTCAACGTATATTTTAGGTTGATCCTTATGCGATGTTAATGCTTTGGGACCATCTATCTTGAATTTAAGGTTGGAGCGGCTATCTCGCTCAGTAGTGAGTGTTTTTCTATTCTGACTCGAGGTTGGGGATTCAAAGGTTTACTTTTTTCGACTTTTCAACTAAGTATGTTTTGATTTGGTCGTGGGAAACAATATCTTGGAACTAAAGTGCGGGATTGTTTTACTCGAAAATAGAGTGGAAATATGGTCTTCATATTAGTGTAGATTGGTTTGTCACAACCCAGTGTCGGGGGGATCCGCCCCCGCTCCTCGTGAGAGAGCGAGCCGTCCCCGGGAGATCGCCTCTCCGCGCCCTTCGCTCGCCGAGTTCGTCATCGGCGCCCGTTCTTTCGTCGGCGTCACCGAGGGATTTGTTACAGGCAGACCACATCTAGAAGAGCAAAGCAGCAGTGTCGAAAATGTATAAATAGTAACCACGAGTAAAACACTTGAAACGGATGCGCCAGATATGAGCCGGGACGTAGACTTAGATCGTATATAGAGGAGGAGAAAATGTGTCAGGAGACATGTCAAGGAAGGTATGCGTGCCCTGTCAAGGGCCCAAGGGTTCCACACACTAACACCTGGTAATTTGGTGTCAGTCAGTCGAGGCGTTTCAGGACAAAGTTGCTGTCTGTCAACGAGTGAAAGTGCTGTCTCCTGACATATTTGCTGCGGAGAGCTATAAAACAGCAGTCAGTGCCTGATTATGCTACCGTTCCCCTCGCTGCCTCTGCAAGGAATGCTGCGAGGCATGCCCTATCAGGCTTACAGCGAGTGGGGTAGGTCTTTCTGGCGGGTGTAAGGCCGGACTCAACCTGAAGGAGTGATACCTTCTTGCTGCAGCTTGTGGCCGCGAGGCTCAGGCGGCAGTAGAGTTGGGTCGTACGTGGTGCGTCAGGCACGAAGACCTACGATTCGCGCGTCTTTTTCTAGGCAACTGGGGCAGAGCAGCAATGCTCAATCGGGGTGTCCGTGCGCAGAGGCAGGCGCCACCACAGGCCACACTACGGTACAGTCTATTGCGCCGGTAGGAGGCTGGATTCGACGACGAGGGAGGAGGGAGACTGAGCGTCGACGTGCGGGGAAGAGACGGATTGACCTCCCCCTGCGCGAGATTTTGTTTCTCAGATCAGAACCGCAAGTGCGAGGAGCATTGTTTTTTCAGGACGGCGGAGAAAGGGAACCCAGTGGAAGGGAGTGGCAACGAGAGCACGTGCAAAGGAGCGGGCGGATCGGGCCAAGGCGATTAGGCGGCCATGAAGAGCGGCAGAAAGACGGTGCACGGAGACCAATGACCTGCGCGCACACTATCATCACGAGAGAAGCAGTCATAGTTTGTTTTTTCCAGGTATTGTTTTTACGAGGCAGAATAGTATCTACTTGTTATTCACGTCATTGGTCTTTCTTGTATACCCTTCATGGGGAATAGCCCACGCAATTATCAGGGACGTGGTACTACAACTGCTGTGCTGCACTTTTTTGTGCCAGACAGCCCAGGAAGAGATGGCGATAGTTGATATTCGTGTGGTAGTAAGGTTCGATTGCTCCTTTTTTCACTGCATATCCGCGAGTCTTCACTCTGACAGCACTCCAGATAGCAGCCAGGTGTGTTCCTCTTTCGTGTTCACGACTACCGTGCGTTTCGTACGGTGCTGACAGCACTCCAGACAGCAGCCGCTGTAGTCAGCAGCCACAACTTGGTTAGTGGTGGGAACGGGGATACTCTGTTATGTTATACGGAGTAGTTGAGAGGGTATACCCGCGGCCATGTTAGTTCAGTTTGAACATTGGTTTTATCTTGTGTGCGCTTTCTTCGTCTCGTGTGTTTTTAGGTAGCTGAAAATCGATTTTTTGTGGTTTTTCGGATCTCCCTATTAATAGGGTTCCAGCACCTTTGTGTGACCACGGACTCCTTCGTCAGAGAGTTCATGTCAGAACAACAACAACAACAGCAGTAACAACAACAACAACAACAACAACAACAGCAGTAACAACAACAACAACAATGAGAGCGAAAACAAAGCGAACGCAACACAAGAGTGAAAAAACAATAATGAAGACTATTAATAAAAACAATACCAGGTATCAGGTATATTTCTGGCGACTCTCGCACGACCGAACACTAGCGACAAATAGTACGTAAGTAAAAGTACTACGTACCTGGTATGTGTTATCGTACCAGATACATCATGAATCCAGAACACAATCTCCAGATTCGAGTTAGCAGAGGCTTCCGAGGAGATTGTCTGAGCGTTCGCAACGAAGCCCCCAGCAACAGCACTTACTTGTAGCAGCAGCAGCAGCAGCATTATCCCCACACACAGCAGAGCAGGACCTGTCCCCTTCCTGTGATGCTCTGTCTCTCGTTGTTCTAGTGTCGAGTTTCGAAAAAATGATGTGAGTTTGCTTGACACACCGTACATGGCAGTTCTTTTTTCTGTCATAGTTGTCGAGTCACAAGTTACAGTGGTGACGGAATGCGGGAAAAACCACCCAACACAACGAGAAAAACAAAAACAAAAAAAACTGGAAAGCAGTAAGCAGAGTTACAGACACTCCAGTACAGCAGGAGCAGACCAGCAACAGCAGCCGCAGGCAGAGCAGAGCAGGATCTTTGATTCCCCTTCACGTACTCTTGCTTTCCTGATACATACGTACACATATTGTGGTGTGTTGCTTTGTCCTATTGCCGTGTTTGGAAAAGAAGAACCTGAGTTCGATCTATTTATTAGGGGAAATACATACATACGGAGTACATACATACATACATACATACATACATACATACATACATACATACATACATACATACATACATACATACATACATACATACATACATACATACATACATACATACATACATACATGCATACATACATACATACATACATACATACATACATACATACATACATACATACATACATACATACATACATACATACATACATACATACATACATACATACATACATACATACATACATACATACATACATACATACATACATACATACATACATACATACATACATACATACATACATACATACATACATACATACATACATACATACATACATACATACATACATACATACATACATACATACATACATACATACATACATACATACATACATACATACATACATACATACATACATACATACATACATACATACATACATACATACATACATACATACATACATACATACATACATACATACATACATACATACATACATACATACATACATACATACATACATACATACATACATACATACATACATACATACATACATACATACATACATACATACATACATACATACATACATACATACATACATACATACATACATACATACATACATACATACATACATACATACATACATACATACATACATACATACATACATACATACATACATACATACATACATACATACATACATACATACATACATACATACATACATACATACATACATACATACATACATACATACATACATACATACATACATACATACATACATACATACATACATACATACATACATACATACATACATACATACATACATACATACATACATACATACATACATACATACATACATACATACATACATACATACATACATACATACATACATACATACATACATACATACATACATACATACATACATACATACATACATACATACATACATACATACATACATACATACATACATACATACATACATACATACATACATACATACATACATACATACATACATACATACATACATACATACATACATACATACATACATACATACATACATACATACATACATACATACATACATACATACATACATACATACATACATACATACATACATACATACATACATACATACATACATACATACATACATACATACATACATACATACATACATACATACATACATACATACATACATACATACATACATACATACATACATACATACATACATACATACATACATACATACATACATACATACATACATACATACATACATACATACATACATACATACATACATACATACATACATACATACATACATACATACATACATACATACATACATACATACATACATACATACATACATACATACATACATACATACATACATACATACATACATACATACATACATACATACATACATACATACATACATACATACATACATACATACATACATACATACATACATACATACATACATACATACATACATACATACATACATACATACATACATACATACTTAGATCACAACTCCTGAGCGTGCTCGGTTGGTGCATCCCTGGCCTCTCAGAGCTCCCACTTCCAAACCGCCTCCTTTCATTACTTGCCGGACCTTTCCAGCAGTTCTTTGTTTTCTCGGTCATTTCTTCCTTTTTTCTTTTTTCGTTTCGTGTGCGTGCGTGTTCTCCGAGCACGGCATCGCGGGAGGACCCGGCACCGTCGCGGGTGCCAGCTGGTGCTGGCGGGTAGAGGGGGGGTTGCAAGGAGCGCGGTCGCCGCTTTCGTGCCTAGGCGTCTCGTGTGCCTTGAGACACGAGGGATGAATAAACGGGCTTTGTCTGGCTTCGATTTATGATTGTTGATAGAGTATGTACGAGTTTATAAAGGTCGTTCGGGATGGCAAGATAATATTCAAGCGGTGCTTATTTTTGCGACCACGCTGAAGTTGAAAGAGGGAGGTGTGCACTTTGAACACCAACGTTATCGAGCTGGCGAACGACGGCCACGGTGAGCACCGGGCTTCACGCGGGGCGGGCGACGGGGCTGATTGTGGCAGAGAGTGATATAAGCTTTACCCGGACCGAATCGGTAGCGAGGTGGTCGCGAGAGGGGCGGGCGGCGTACGAGGCTGAGAGAGAATCTCTTCTGTGCGATTTGTTTCTTTTCTTCTTTTCGACCGGGTGTATGGTGTTTCAATCAGGCAGAAAAATATTACACGAGAGGGGACGGGGGGTTGTTTTCCTTTCCGAGTTTTCTGTTTCATATTCATTGTTTTTGCTGCTGTGCCGTGCTGTGCTTTCGCTTTCTTCGTACATACAGTAGTACAGACATTCCAGGTAGAGCATATCGAAAGAAGAAAATAAGTACAGACAGTAGTAGTAGTAACCTACCTGGGGTGTATGTACGTTCGTACGACATCCGCGACGCGAAGCGTATATGTGGCATCCCAGCTGATGTCGGAGCTGTTTTTTCCTGAAGCATGGCGGCGGGACTCTTGGCATTATCCAGTCGCCGGTTTGCAATTACGATCCTTGAGAACACAAAACTCAATCGTGGACCTCTGTTCGCTCCGCATAATTTGATGTACTTTTTTCCTTCCTGAGCGAGCGTAGCGGGCGGCGTAGGCCGCCCGCGGAGCTTCTTCTTTTCGACCGGGCTGCGGGTGTAAGGTATTCCAATCAGGCAGAAAAAACATTACACGAGAGGGGACGGGGATTCTTTCCCTTTCCGATTTTCCGTTTCATTTTTATTGTTTTTGCTGCTGTACCGTGCTGTGGTTTCGCTTTCTTCGTACATACAGTACAGACATAGAGCATATCGTAAGAAGGAAATAAGTACAGACAGTAGTACCCTACCTGGGGTGTATGTACGTACGTACGACATCCGATGTAGCATCCAAGCTGACGTCGGAGCTGTTTTTTCCTGAAGCATGGCGGCGGGACTCTTGGCACTATCAAGTCGCCGGTTTGCAGTTACGATCCTTGAAAATACTAAATTCAATCGTGGACCTCTGTTCGCTTCGCATAATTTGATGTACTTTTTTCCTTCCTGAGCGAGCGTAGCGGGCGGCGTAGGCCGCCCGCGGAGCGAAGCGCCTTGTACATACATACATACATACATACATACATACATACATACATACATACATACATACATACATACATACATACATACATACATACATACATACATACATACATACATACATACATACATACATACATACATACATACATACATACATACATACATACATACATACATACATACATACATACATACATACATACATACATACATACATACATACATACATACATACATACATACATACATACATACATACATACATACATACATACATACATACATACATACATACATACATACATACATACATACATACATACATACATACATACATACATACATACATACATACATACATACATACATACATACATACATACATACATACATACATACATACATACATACATACATACATACATACATACATACATACATACATACATACATACATACATACATACATACATACATACATACATAAAAATACATAAAAATACTAAACTTAGGTATCTTATGAAGAAGAGATAATAAATTTATTTCATCCATGAGCGTTAGAGATAATAAATAAATAAAAAAACGTTCATGGATGAAAGAACTTTTATTTTCTCTTCTTCATAAGATACTAAACTAAAAGAACCGATGAAGCCACCTGCGTGATACGTTCGACACGCTCATCGGGCGCGCTTGTTTTGGTTATTTGGTGTTGCTTTGTACCTATTCGAACTACTGACAGTTGTAGAACACCTCTAAACTACTGCCGTACTGCTGTATTACGGGGGACCATAGTTAATAGGACCAAATATTGTTAGTAAAAATGGATAAATATATACCTGGTAGGTTTTAATGTATACCATAGGTCCTATTAACTATGATCCCCCGTAATAGTAGTACTCGTATATCAATGCTCCTCCAGAGATCAGACCTTGCAGCAGTAGACAGTCCGAGCATGTAGGACCACGTATGTTATGCTGAGCCTGAGGTCATGAAGCTTGGTGTTACTGTGTCCGAGGTGGTGGGCCTTGGTTGTGCTGAACCTGAGGTGGTGGTGCTTGGTGTTGCTATGTCCGAGGTGCGCAACTCCGGTCAGAAGGGGAGGTCAACGTAACGTACCCCTTCGACAGGGGAAATCTCATATGGGCGAGGCTGGCACCGAGTGGCTGGGAAGATGGATCTTGCTCGGTTTGGGGGGGGGTTGGTGGCGGATGGGGAGACGAGGAGTACGAGGGGGCGGGGACTAGCAGCAGCAGCAGCAGCAGCGTGGAGCGAAAATTCCCGTTCGACCCTGGGAAACAGGCGAGTTATCTTTTTCCAGTGTCGCCCATTGTAGTGTTGGTGGACTGGCTATATGTTTGTCTTTTTCTGTGCTTTTTTTGTTTGGCTGGTATGTTGTTCAATGGAGTGTGCAGTATTACGGAAGGCGTGGTGTGGTGTGCCTGGTACCTGGTATGTATTATATGGCAGAAACATTAACCACGTACTCGTATATTAACCAGAGGGTATGACGGAACCGTACCACGTCTGCTACCTGGTTCATTACTGCTGTGTCTACCCAGGCCGCGAGTTGAAATAGCAAAACGGACGTACCTGCGTTGCCAATTACCCACTTGAACATGAGGAAGACCAACTATTAATAGAAATCGGTACTGCCGTAGTCTTGTCACGATTGTTTTGAGTGAAATCATGAGGGGGGGGTTGATGGCATGATTCTACTCGTAGACATAGTGTATAGTGATGTGACTCGTTATCTGACGAGTAAACTTGGTTTCTGGCACGAATTGGCTTGGTTTCTGACGCTGAAGCTACCCACCCGATACTGCCCACTACACCCTGCGGCTTTGCGAGATGTCGTCCATATCGCGGCAACATGAAGCCGCGGCGGAAGACCAGCATCGCATCCGTAGTGTAGGGAGCAGGAGACGGAGGTTGAGAGGTGGAGTTGTGGGGGGTTTAGACTTGAGCTTGTTTCTTTTTTTGTTTTATGGTTGAGGAATTTTGGGGTCATGATGGTATCGCGACATTTTATTATGAGTGCGTTGTCGTCCACCGAGCAGGGGGGGCATAGTAGCCGTACTCGGTAACACGACGAAGACTTTCTATCGCAGATAGTGGAGTTCAATTGGAGTGAGATCAGAAGTGGATGCGGACCATGCACGCAAGGGTACTGACCGAAGGTCTGTCTCTGGTGGAGTGATTTTGTGCACGGATGTCTATTCGTCGCTTTCCTCTACTGGAAGTAGATGTCTAAGGCATGTGTTTAACGGGAGTCTGAGATCAACACGTACGGTCGGCAGAGCAGCATGCCGATTTTCTCATCAAACCGTTGCCCGCTGAGATGTTTCGTTTTGGGCTTGACTTGGTGATGAGTTTGTGGTGATTTCTTAAATTTATTTATTGGTTTCGGATATCTTGAGGTATTGGGTGACGAGCAAGGAGAAGAGTTATTTTTAGGGAATTGGAGAAAGTATTGGGATGTACTCATGCGTTGAGTAATGTCAACACGCCAATAGGGTATGTCGATGGTCTTGATGAATTGTGCCGTACCCGTTGGTTATTGGTTAAGTATGCACAACGTACAGGGGACCCAAAATTACTAGTATCCGTAGTACTTTTAAATTCAGATGCAGTATGTTGTTGACTTTTGCATACTCCCGGAGTGAACGCCTATTCATAGCAGGGGGGCTAGTATTATAGTTCGATTTGAGATGTCCTACGTCAGAGACGGTATGTTATTCTGCTCTTCTTCCAGAGTACACAACAGGGGGGCCGATGCATTCGGGCGGTACGATATCTATGTGAAAACGGTGATATTGATTTTCTTTGAACGTTTTACCAACATACTTACGTGTGTTGGGTTTTTCCCTTCGAGTTACTGTCTTCATATATTGTAGGAGGTATATACTGGAATCGAGATTGAGATATTTAGTATCGGGATTGCCGTTATACATTGACTGTTCTGAAGGGTGAAATTTGGGATTGCCGTTTTACCTTGGCAACGATGAAGGATGGAATTTGGGGTTGCCGTTTTACCTTGGCAATGATACATTTATGGAATTTGGGGCTTGCCGTTTTACCTGGCTTTTGGTGAAAAGATATTCGGGACCTATCGTATCGCGCACCGAATAGGGGGGCTGTTTGTGGTATGGGGTAGCATGATACAGGTCTGCGGATACTGGGGGTTTCATATATTGTGGGGTTTCGTACTATGTATCGAGGCAATATTTATTATGCCTCGTGGCAGGAGGAGTGAAGCTGCTCCTCCGGGAGCAGTTGCCGATGTTAATTATACGACCCGGGCATTGATGATAACGATACTGTCTGTCTATATGTGAGTGGTGCAGCCGGTGATAATCTTGGTGCGGCTTACCTCCTGTGTGTGGTTTATGTGGTGGGGTCTCTGACATAACGGTATTGACCCAACCTGGTGTGTGTTGTGTTTGGTTTATTGTACGAGTACTTTATCTTCTCTCCTCGACCTACGCCATAGGGGCACGCCGCGTGGTTACATTGGCCACGTTTTACAGCAAGCGTATTTAAACATGCGGATATCGTGATATATTGCTGACTCGGGAGTACATACGGGCTAGCCGTGCCGTGCGTACGTTATACGTTACACCAGGTGCTGACGCGTTGACACTAAAAGCCCGCCTTCTGCAGGCTAGTCGTGCTTCGCATCGTCGCCTGCTGTCAGCTGGTGACTCTAAAAGCCACAGCCCGGTTGAGCTTGTCGCACCGACCGCCTGGTATGAACCGAAGAGCTAGCAAGCGACAAGCGACACCGACCCTGGATCCTGAAAATTTAGGTATACCCATTTATACAGGGGGGGGGGTTGATATGGCATTATTATTCGTTTTGGGCGTCCTTGGGCAACTCCTGTAGCAGGTGGGCCTAAATACCCGTAAGTCGCTTGGACTAAGAAAAGTTTCCCGTATTGAACTTCGTTAGGTCTTTTGCTCGAGGACATACGGAGCCACCCTCTCCTTGCCATAACCGAGACATACACTACTATGAACCCTTGATAAATCGTGGCGGGGATCCGGAGGCAATATAGCTACAGTAACTTTAAATTCTAATTCGAAATATAGTTTACAACTATAACAGAACACAAAAAGAGAAAGAGGGGATGGGACGACAAAGTCCAACCCGCGGCCTCAACGAAAGCTTTTAATAGCGCAATCTTAGTATTGATAGCCTGCAATCTGTCTGGTGTGTTGTGTCCCTTTGTTCGTGTGCAACACGTGTGTTGTGTCCCTTTGTTCGTGTCCAACACGTGTGGCATGCGATGTACGCTTTTTCTAGCTTGTAGTTGGTAACTCTCTTCTGTAGGATTGAACAAAACAATCCGGGAACGGGGTGTAGACACTGCGCGTCAAGAACTGTATGCATAAGTTACATGCATACATTGGGGCATTGTTGTTGTCGCCTGTTAATTTGCTCTCGGGGTTGTAATTTACTACACCGATACCTGGTATCATGATTTATTTGAAACAACAACGGTAGTGATTCGTAATTCATGACTATGATCAACAAAATCCCATCATGCCATTGATTTCAGTGATGAATTGGAATCAGTTGAGCTGTACAGCAAGTACCCTCTGGCGCTGAATATGACTTCATTCGTGGCAGGTAGCTTGGTGCGTATCGCGCTAAAAGTTCGAGCTTTGGTCGTCTAAACCGCATTATTGTTACAATATCAACAGAGACGAAAAGACTGGGAGCAATATCCACAATGTCTCAAACCTTCATATTCACATGCCACGCACAAAACGAATATGGTCAAATCTACACATAAAGCCTCGGGGAACGGTGGATATGTCTGTGGTGGCAGCTTCAGCCAACTGGTTCGATAAAATGGTGGAGGCCACTGTGTGCAAGACAGCTACAATTTCATCTCACCAATACAACCCTGCCCAGTCCTGACCTTAAATCAACCAGACCCTATCAACCATTCGTCAGCATTCCCGTACGTAGCCCGTATGTCTAGTGGTGTTGTCACGGGGGACCATAGTAAACAGGACTAAATACTCTTGGTAGAAATAGGTAAATACTTAGATTTTTGTATGTACCGGAGGTCCTATTTTTTAGTATGTTCCCCCGTGATACTCGTAGTAGTATGTGAAAACCATTTTCTCGAAGAAGTGGCATGCTCTGTCGGACGGCTCTTGTACTGATCTTGACTACCTAAAAGAGTGACGTAGAGAGTCGGAATCATCAAACAATCATGACAAATATGATATAATATTATTAATAATAGTTTAAGATGACGACATTACCGGTGCACAGGCAAAGCTTCCGGGCATTCCCGGAAATCGGCGTGCCTTTTCCCCAAGTGCGTGTTTCAATAACCCGACGAGAGAGCGTAACGTCACACAGGTCCATCCCCATCTCCAAACACCCCATCTATTCGGCGTGTCGGTATGCCTGCTGCCTGTCGACGCACGATCGATCTTCGCTGACAGATGGCAGGGGTCCGCGTGCACAGCAATAGTGCAACACTGACGGCAAGTACCGGGGAGGGGCACAAGCAAGGGTCGCTACTCGTACATTCGCATCTCTCGATGGAACAGTCGAGGGAACAATTGCCGCTCAGCCGAGACGGCAATGGTCAAGTGCATCTAATGGCCACGGGCCCGGTCAAGATATATGTGGACTACCAGGGATTACTCGGCAGCGGAGGCCAAGGGACGGTCTTCAGGGCGAACGTATTTGACGATAGTGGTACCCGGCTTCTTTTGGAGGTGAGGATATATAGATAGATAGGGAAAAATGCTATTAATAGGTGTGTAACTCAGGTACGTAATAACCGTCTAGGGTAAAGTTGACGATTTACAACAACTACCCCTGCGTGATGAAGGGATGCAATAATTGGTGTTAGAGTTATAACGCAAGGAGTTGTGCGGCACCGACGGAACATGATACCACCGGCACTGCTGAGCGCTCTCCCCGCCGTGGGCGGTTGGTACTGTGTAACACTAAAGCAACGATTGCTTCGGCCGCTATCTCGGGCTCCCAAAGGGGCTACCGCAGTTGTCTCAATATATTTTTTCCTCCGTTCTCGTCCCTGCGCTCGCCATGTCGAGGCAACCACATCATCACGCATACGGAAGCGATTTGTGTTATTTGAAGAAACCCGCTCCGGACAACGACATCTCCTTTCAACGGTTGCTCCTTGCAACGATTGCGTAAAACTAGACAGTTGGAGGAGTTGGTATATATATTCACACGTGTGTACATCATGACTGGCTGGAAATCTAAATTGTTGTTGTGTCAGTCCAGGTCACTAGCGATAGTTCGTCCGGCACTACTCCACAAACTACCACTCTGGTGAATCCCGTAGGTTCCAAGCGATTCTACAGGCACTATAGCGGGCAACCGGCCCTTTACTCAACCGGCACTATAGAAGGACCACTACTCCATTGGAAGAAGACAACGCATTTGACCAACCAAGCAGATGTTGTGTCCCAAGACCCCGTTACTACGGTAACTGCGAGTGTTGGGAGGTGCAGGTGCCGGACACGGCCCAGGATGACGGGTTACGGAATAATGAGTGCGGTGTTATGGCGGTCGCAGTCAAGTGCAGCCGCATGCATGCGTGCATTGGTTGTACAGCCGAACCTATCGACTGGTTGCTATTCAGCTTTTTTTGTGGACTCCTCCCAAGTTCAACCACGTTCATCCGCCCCAAACAATAGCCACGTGAGCAACCAAAGCCCCTAACGTCAGATTACAGCGGTACTACAACGCTCTTATTATGTCCGTGCGGTCGTGTACCCCACTCAAGTCGTCCCTGGTCGTTGTTCGTCAAAAAGCAACCGTTGTTTGTAAAATCAACAGTATTGCTCATACTTGACATTGTGACGAAAACGACACAAAGAGAAAACAACACCGCACTCCACGTATGTCTGAACAAAAATCTGACTGATGGGCCGGAATTTGCATATACGAAGTTGAAAATACACGATGGTATCAATTCGTGTTTCCCTTCCTTTAGCGTACGAAGTAGTAGTAATACCACACTACCGCTGTAGTACCCCATCCGGAGGGCCAAAAAACGTGTTACTTTTTCCGGACATTTTTCCTCCGTTCCTCTGGTGTGTCCTGCTGCTGCTGTTGTTCTTGCTATATTCTTCACATGAATCCCTTGCACAGTGTGAGCGTCAAACAATCCGTATGGAGACGTTGAACGATGTAGCACACCATTAGGCGTACCGAACATAGACGTTGTTGTCATCTCGTGGGGGGTCCCACACTACTGTGGAGATATTGAACAATGTAGCGAAGCCCACAGGGTGCCGACAACCCCTCGGTCTGATACGCCCACTGGTGCGCTCGATTGTTCGTTGTCTCCACAAGAATGCTTTTTCCCGGCCGCCTGTATTGCAAGGTGGTTGCTTTGTCTCCTGCATTTTCTGGAATAGGTGGTGGGTATCATACGATTGAAGCTCCTAAATACGATCCGAACTTCAAGCCGAACTACAAGGAGTTTAGACTATACAGACAGTAGATGTCTCTTGTATAGCTACACGCATAATAAGTTCGATAAAATCGAATTTTTGTCGGCGTGCCCCGCCGTGTACATAGACGTTCCCGTTTGTACCTCTTTGTGTCTTTTTAGTATGGTCCGTTTCGCCTTTTTTGCGTTTAGCCATCTGCTTCTGTTTTTGTTTTGTTTTTTCTTGTTTTTTTTGCTTCGCTTCATCTTCTTTTTTTAGGTTTTTGTCTGCTATTAATAGTCTCCTTTTTGCTTCCCTGGTGTCCGCAGTGGTGGAGTGCGTATGCTTGTTTTTGTTTTTGCCTCTGTTCTACTTGAGGTATTTCTTCCACTCCAGGGTTATTGAAGCCTGTCCTGCGACCACGGACTGCATTGTATTGTGAGTTAACGTGAGAACAACAACAAGACGTTTATTGCAAGAAGAGGAGTCATGTAGCATTCCCACAAGATATTCGGCATGTATTGTACCTACGCTCAAATTGAAACGGTTGATGTTGTATCTACTTTTTATTATGTATGGACAGGACATTAATTTGAACGTCAGTGTGTCCACACGGTTGTGTGGGGTTGAGGAATCCGACCAAACACGCGCAACTCGCAAAGTTGTCTCCGAAATGTGTATGTAGAGAGATTGACGCATCATGTATCCAAAGTCACCCTTGCTAAATTGCCATCAACGCTAACCTATTTCCGTATCAACAAGACGGCGTTCGATCGGCGTCGAGCGTTACTATTACCACCCGTATCACGACGGTATCTCACAATCGTGTCATACTACCGTAAATCGCACGATCATACCGTAGTTAGGACAGCTCGACGCACTCCGATGTCCCAACTAACCCGCCTGACCGCATTGTCGCTTCTATGAACAACGCACAACTATCCTTGTCCTGGAAACAGCTAAGAGTCGTTCTTATTGGAGAGCTTTTTGTCCATATTTTCGACATTTTTTTCGCGCAATTTTTCAATCTTCCATATATATTTTCCTGTTATTTTTTACAAATAAATATTGGAATGTTAACGAACTTGATATTTCTGCTTCTTTCTGGAGAATTTCACGAACAAATGTAAGGCAGTGCCATTTTCCGTCCCCCACCGCCACTGCGGCTCTCCTCTTTCTCCTCCTCCTCTTCCTCCTCCTCCTCCTTCTCCTCCCCCTCCTCCTCTTCCTCATATTCCTCCTCCTCTGCCTCCTCCTCTTCCTCCTCCTCTACCTCCTCCTCGTCATGCTCGTCTTCGCGGTTGCTACCGTGATCGCGAAGACGGTTCGGTGCTCGTCGTGCTCTTTGGTACCCCATACGGCAGTAAGTAGTAGTATCAACTATCATCCCCCCCAGGATTCTCGGGATTTCGCGCAATTTTTCCAGTAAGGATTTTATGCGGTCTTTGTTGAGCTGGTACGGACCGAAAAAATAAGATTTTTTTCATTGGTTTCTAATATTGTATTTTTGGTACTTTCAGCTATACCAAGAACTGCAATTTGATATGGTTATGATATAGGAAGGTCTCCAACCGGTAGAATCATAAAAGTTACTCCGAGTACTACTTGTGGTGAGTAGGCTCACGGCGCAAAAAAAAAAAAAAATGAAAAAAAAAAAAGTTGGTGTAAAAAGCAGGTTTCCAATCTCCCCGGGAATCAAACCCCCGGCTTCCTGTCTGTAGACCTTCTTTCTAACCTCATGCTACAGTACGAAACGAGCCTATATATAATGTCAGACCAGGTAACTGTTAATACTTATATTACTAATTGTGCCCACAGCAATAGTCACAGCAACAACAACAGCAGCGCTCAGGTCAATGTGTTTCGCAATGCTTGGAAAAATCCGTGCTTATCAGAGGGGAATGCGGGGAATAACCCAATAACGTCGCCCCAACATCCCCTGCTTTGCCTATCCAGGAAATTTTTGCCTATCCAGGAAATTTTGAACTCCACCGGGTAGGTATTAGGAAATCTAAGATCTGGAAAGTTGTATTGTATCATGGTTTGTATGTAACTTCGTGTAGGATATCGTATTAATGAAACATATCTGATGCACTTTTTTTTTAGGCATGCTGCGCTCCGGCGCCGAGGGTTTTTTCTTGCACTTTCGGCCGCGGGGCAAGCAAAGAGGTCTTGAGTAAATTACGGCGTACGTCTGGATCCCGGCCGAGCACCATGGCGGTGCTCGGGGCATTGAACATCGTTGAGTTGGCTCTCAAAAACAAGGGATTGCTCCCCGCCTCGCCGAGCCGAGTTGATGACATGGAAAATCCCACATGCTTTTGGTTCTTCGTAAATAGCCCGCCACCCTCGAACACTCACTCTGCTGTACATATGTTTTCAATCTCAGCAGAAAAAGTAGCAGCAGTAATAATAGTAGCAGCAGCAGACAGCAACAACAGCAGTATTACACCTATATATGTCGGCTATCGTATCTGTTGCGCCAAGCCCTTTGACGGGTGGTGTACACCTAACA
>JARUPZ010000923.1:5000-26785 GCA_031213475.1 Nereocystis luetkeana | reverse complement strand
TATTGCAATATTGACTAGTATTGGTTCCATTATTGAACAAAGTAAAAGAAATTCCATTTTATCAAAATAATTACCCAACATTAATTTTTAATATTCCAGTTTGGAAAATTCTTCTTTTTTTCGGTTTCGATAATATTTATAGTACATGGTGGTTTTTCTTATTACTTGGCCTTTTAGGACTGTCTTTAACTTGCTGTACAGTTCTCCAACAGTTACCAACTTTAAAATTTTCTCGAAGATACTATTTTTATAAACAAATTAATCAATATAATAAGTTAACGTTTAAAATAAAGTCGATTAAGTCTTTCCAAGTCATTTGAGCTATGTATTATTAAAAAAAGAATATTCACTTTTTTCAGCAATCCAATAGTTTCTATGCTTATAAGGGATTGATAAGTAGAATTGGTCCTATTATTGTACATTTAAGTATTATCTGTGTACTACTAGGAAGTACATTAGGGGCATTAAAAAGGATTAACTCTCAAGAATTAATACCTAAAACGGAAGTATTTCATATCCAAAATGTTATAAAAAATGGTTTTTTTTCTTCAATACCTCAAAAAACTTTCCGTATTAATGACCTTTTGGTCAACATATACTTCTAATGGTTCAATTAAACAATTTTATACCGATGTTTCAGTCTAAAACGGTCGTGGTAGTGAAACTCAAAGAAAAATCTATTTCTGTAAATAACCCATTATTATTAAGTGATTTAATAATATACCAAACTGATCTGGGGAATATTAGGTCTAAGATTAAAATATACTAAGAATGATAATTCTAGTGTAAGCCTTCAACTACCGATATCCAAAATTAATAATTCGAATCAAAAAATTTGGATTAGCTCTTTACCTAACACAAAACGAGATACAAACAACTATATTGTACTTATTAAAGACCATCGTGGGCAAATTAGTCTATATGATAATAATGGAAAATTTATAAAGACTATTAATATAGGTGATACTATTTATGATACCGATTTAATTAGTTTTAATTTTACTGATATAATTTCTTCTACAGGTATTCAGATTAAATCTGATCCAGGTATTAAAATTAATTTATTTTGGTTTTTTATTTTTAATGGTAAGGTAGTTTAATCAGTTATATTTCATTTTCCAGAATTTTGGTTATTATATTTCCCGACAAAAGTTATCGCTGGTGGTAAAACAAATCGTGCAAAAGTTAAATTTAACCTTGAATTTTTAAAATTTAAACAATCTTTTTTTTAACTAATAAATTGCAACTGGACATTTATACAAAATACTTGTATTATTAAATGCAAGGTAAAATATAATTCTGTGTTTTATCGATTTTTTAAGTTATAGCATATTAAAATAGTGAGGTCTAAAAGATGTTTGATCATCTTAGAGGAAATGTACTAGAATTGTTTTTCGGTGTCTATTGGTTTGAAATCTTTCTTTTTATTTTATTTTTGGTACTGGGTTTTGTGCTAGAACAAAAATTTAATTTTAATAAGCCTAGAAAATGGTTTTTAGCCTTTAATGGCTTAGTTTGTCAAAGAGTTCTTTCAGTTTTAGCCTACTATGTACCTTATTTAGATGTAGTAAATACACATATGCCTTTAATTGCTGAGACTCATCCTTTTCTTGTAAGGATTTTTTTACCAAATTATATAGCAGAATCAGTAAATATTATACAAAAAGTACCCTTCTTATCTTTCATTTATCTGTTAGTAGGGTATGGTGTTCTAGTACGTTATAAAATACCAGAGGACAGGTTTGTTAGGTTCAATATTATGTATGGTATAATAATTATCTCCTTTCAAGGGATTTTCCATGAATTATTTATTAATTTTACAAATGTATTTGTTAAAAACCCAGCAGATAAGTCAGAAGCAGCATTACTAGCTTTTCTTGCTTGGGTTGTGATCTTTATACCTTGTTTTTTAAGAGCTCTTTTTGGTAAGTATGAAGGTAATACCTTTATGCGTGAAGCAATTGAAGTACATTTAGGTCGGGATGGTCCTGATTTTATTTGGTGGGATAGGACTAGAAAAGATCAAGCGCCAAAAAAACCTAAAAAATAACTTTAGTAGGTTATTCTTTAGGCGGTAAGATCAATAAATTTTGGTTAAACCAAAAATTTTAATAGGCCGAGTTGGATTTGAACCAACGTAGGAAAACCAGCGGATTTACAATCCGCCCCCTTTAACCACTCGGGCATCGACCCTAACAGTATATGATATTATAGTTTGCATGCATGAACAAATTTTTAAAAATACATTTTCTTATCTAGAAAAAGACTTAGGTATTTTAACTTTATATTAGGTGTATTTTTAAAAGGTGTTCTTTATTTGAAAAAATGTATTATAATCCTCTTTTCTCTAGAGGGTGTTTCTATTAAACACTCTAAAATATTTATTTAAATTAATATAATATCTTATGAAATTAGCTTATTGGATGTACGCAGGTCCTGCTCATATTGGTACTCTTAGGATTGCAAGTTCTTTTAAAAATGTCCACGCTATTATGCATGCCCCTTTAGGTGACGACTATTTTAATGTTATGCGATCAATGCTGGAAAGAAAACGTGATTTTACTGCTGTAACAGCAAGTGTTGTTGACAGACATGTTTTAGCAAGGGGATCACAAGAAAAAGTTGTTAATAATATTAGTAGAAAGGATAAGGAAGAAAAACCAGATTTAGTTGTATTAACTCCTACGTGTACTTCAAGTATTTTACAAGAAGATTTACAAAATTTTGTTAACCGTGCTTCAATTGAGACACAAGCTGATGTTTTATTAGCGGATGTTAATCATTATAGAGTAAATGAAATGCAAGCTGCTGATCGTACTTTAGAACAAATTGTACAATTTTATATAAAAAAGGCACAAAAAACTAAACAATTAGACACAACTAAAACAATAGAGCCTTCAGTGAATATTATTGGCTCCTTTAATTTAGCTTTTCATAACCAACATGATATTGCTGAATTAAAACGTCTAATGTCAGATTTAAATATAAAAATCAATAGTATTATACCAGAAGGAGCTTCGGTACAAGAATTAAAAAACTTACCTAAAGCTTGGTTTAATATAGTTCCCTATAGAGAGATTGGTCTACTTACAGCCGAATATTTGAAAGATGAATTCGATATGCCTTTTATTGATACTACTCCCATGGGAGTAGTTGAAACAGCTAATTGTATTAGAAAAATCCAATATATCTTAAATGATAATAAAGCAGATGTTAATTTTGAAAAATACATTGATATACAAACTCGTTTTGTTTCTCAATCAGCTTGGTTTTCAAGATCTATAGATTGCCAGAATTTAACCGGGAAAAAAGCAATAGTATTTGGGGATTCTACACATGCAGCAGCGATGACTAAAATTTTAACTAAGGAAATGGGTATCAATGTTGTTTGGGCTGGAACTTACTGTAAGTATGATAAATCTTGGTTTGAAAAAGAAGTAGGTGATTTATGTGATGAAATTGTTATAACAGATGATCATAATTTAATTGGTGATTTAATAGCTAAAGTTGAACCGGCAGTAATTTTTGGTACTCAAATGGAAAGACATGTAGCGAAACGTCTAAATATCCCATGTGGTGTTATATCAGCACCAGTTCATATACAAAATTTCCCTTTAAGTTATAGACCATTTCTTGGTTATGAAGGGGCAAACCAAATTGCAGATTTAATATATAATTCTTTCACATTAGGTATGGAAGATCATTTATTAGAAATTTTTGGTGGTCATGACACAAAAGAAGTTTTAAGTGCAGGGTTATCCGTAACTTCACAAGATTCAGAAATAAAATGGAATTTGGAATCACAGGCGGAATTAACAAAAATCCCAGGGTTTATTAGAGGTAAGATTAAACGAAACACCGAAAAGTTTGCTCAAGAGCAAAAAATGGAAACTATAACATTAGAAATTATGTATGCTGCTAAAGAAGCGGCTGCTTAAAATTAAAAAATAAATAATCTTCTTGACATAAATAACCTAGTATTGATATGCTGTAATGGTATATCAATCGATTACGGGACGTAGCGCAGTTTGGTAGCGTATCTGCTTTGGGAGCAGGGTGCCGCAGGTTCAAATCCTGCCGTCCCGAATAATAATACTTAATTAACTCTAAATACTAGATTTAATTATGCTTTTTGCGGAGTGGAGCAGTTTGGTAGCTCGTTGGGCTCATAACCCGAAAGTCGCAGGTTCAAATCCGGCCTCCGCTAGAATTTATATAAACTTATTAAATTTTCAGATTTAATTTTAGATTCATATAACTATGTCCCTTTATCCTAGCAAATATATGCCTGTTTTTGGTGGTAGTACTGGTGGTTGGTTACGTTCAGCAGAGTATGAAGAGAAATACGTAATTACTTGGAACTCTACTACGGAACAGCTATTTGAAATGCCAACTGCTGGTACAGCATTAATGCTTTTAGGTCAAAATCTTTTATATCTTGCTCGTAAAGAACAATGCCTTGCCTTAGGTACTCAATTACGAAAACTAAAAATAAAGGATTACAAAATTTATCGAATTTTCCCAGGTGGAGAAATACAATTTCTACATCCGAAAGATGGTGTTTTTCCTGAAACATCAAATGAAGGCAGAACTCCAGTAGGTAAAAGAGATTTTTCTATTGGAAAAAACCCTAACCCAGCTTCTATAAAATGGAAATAAGAAACATAATATTAGTTTTTTTATATAATCATAGCAAAGGTATTAACCATTTTTCATTCTAAAAGTTATTCTAGATATTTAACCTATCTTAGTTTAACTTGACGAATTAGTACCTTCTCTTATAGACTTGTAAGTATGAATAGTTAAAAACTAATATCTAAAATAGAGCATAAATATATGCTCTATATCTAAATTATTAACATAAACAATAGGAGAGATGGCAGAGATGGTCGATTGCGTCTGATTTGAAATCAGATGAACGTTTACGCGTTCCGTGGGTTCGAATCCGACTCTCTCCTTTAATTTAGTATTTCTAACAACTCTAATAATTAAACATTTAATTTTCTATACAACTTGCTTAAAAATAATATATTAGTATATAATAATGTTATACATTATTATATTATTTTTATTAAGGATAACAAAAGATGGCAAATAATAAATCGTCGAAAAAACGTATAAAAATTAATAAAAGAAACCGTATCCAGAACAATTCATATAAATCTCTTATAAAAACGCATGAAAAAATCCATTTAAATCTTCTTAAAGCTTCTACTGAACAAGCATCTCAGGTAGGGGAAGAAAAATCTAATTATACAGCTTTGCTTAGAGCTTCTTTTTCATCAGTTGTTAGTCAAATTGATAAGGCAGTAAAAAAAAATATTATTCATAAGAATACAGCTATTAGAAAAAAAACAAATTTATTTAAAAAAACCTTTCCTACAGTAAACTAATATTTTAATTTTGATTTGTTTTCAATATCCCGTTTAGATATAAAATATATATATATATATAACTTAGATATATTATGAAAGATATTTTAGAGAATAGAAAGCAAAAATTCCCGATAATTCTACCAGATTTATCAGAAGTCCAACGGATAAGTTTTTGTTGGTTCTTAACAGAAGGATTACCTGAAGAGTTAACCAATTGCCCTTCAATATTAAATAAAAGAAGTGGCATTGAATTAATAATTTATGGGCAAGAATACAAAATTTATTATCCTAGTTTTGCTATTTTAAATGCTCTAAAAAAAAAGGGGAATTATAATTTAAGAGTTTATGTTCTAATGTCGCTGAAAAAAAACGAAACAGTGAAAAATGGTTCGGTACAATCAGAAGACTTCTCCCCGAAGGAACGGGTCTTTTTTGGTGAAATACCTCTTATGACTGAGAAAGGTACTTTTATATTTAATGGTTGCGAAAGAGTAATTGTTAGTCAAATTATTAGAAGCCCTGGTATTTATTATAAACGTATTCAAAAAGAGAAAAAAGTTTTTTATGAAGGAACAATTATTTCAAAACATGGTTCTTGGTTAACTTTTGAATTAGAATATAATTTAATTTGGGTTAAATTTGATAAGCAATACAAAATCCCCATAAATTGGTTTCTAGTTGGCTTTTCATTAGAAGAGCATGAAATTTATCAAACAGTTCAAAACTATGAGTTTTTAAGAAAAAGTGTTAAATCCTTAAATTCAGTTATTTATGACAAAATGTTCCATAAGGCTACTTTTGGAAGTTATAACAAAAGTATGTTAATGTCAGTTTTCCGAATACGCGAACTTATAACTGAACGTCTTTTAAATAAAAATTTATATGATCTTGGTGAAGTAGGTCGTATCAAGCTTAATAAGAAACTAGGTATCAGTTTACCCTTAAATATAAGAGTTTTAACCTCTTTAGATATTCTAAAAGCTATTGATAAATTGATTCATATTAGTTCATATAATGAAAAACTTGATGATATAGACAACTTAGAAAACAGAAGAGTACGTTCTGTAGGTGAACTTTTACAATTACAAGTACGCGTAGCTCTTAACAGACTAAGGAAAAAAATTACTACCGATGAAAAATTAACACCTGATATGTTCAGGGTTAAAAAAGTAAAAAGGGGTAGTACGGATAAAAAGTCTAAGGATATAAAAATTAAAGTTAATCAATGGAAAGACAACCAAATTTTTGAGGAAGATATACCTTTAGAAGAAACTTTGATGCCGAATGATTTAGTGAATGCAAAAGTTTTAACTTCTGTTATAAGAGAATTTTTTGGCTTAAGTCCTTTATCACAATATTTTGATGAAATAAATGCTCTAGCACAACTTACACATAAACGTCGGATTAGTTCATTAGGCCCTGGAGGTTTAAATAGTGAACATGTTAGTTTTGCAGCAAGGGATATCCACCCAACACAATATGGACGTTTATGTCCAATTGAAACTCCTGAAGGACAAAAAGCTGGTTTAATCGCATCATTGGCAACACATGCGAAAATCAATAATTATGGTTTCATAACAACTCCTTTTTTCCGTGTCTACAAAGGAAAAGTATTAAGAGAGTTAGGTCCAATTTATTTAACAGCGGAACAAGAAACTATTTATAAAGTTGCATCTGGGGATGTTTTATTAACAAAAGATGAATTTTTCAAAACTACTTCAGTTCCTGTACGTTTTTATAATGAATTTATAATTGTTGATTCTGTTAGTGTTGATTTTATAGCGGTCTCTCCTATACAAATTATAGCAATAGGTGCTTCTCTAATACCATTTTTAGAGCACGATGATGCTAACCGTGCCTTAATGGGCTCAAACATGCAAAGACAAGCTGTTCCGTTATTATACCCAAAAAAACCTATAATTGGTACAGGTATTGAACACCAAATAGCAGCAGATTCACAAGTAGTAATTATAAATTTATTAAATGGAATTGTTGATTCCGTTTCGGCAGACCGTATTATCATACTTGATAATAAAAATATTGGGAGTTCTAAAGTTTATTTTTTAGACAAATATCGTCGTTCAAACCAAGAAACTATAATTAATCAAAAACCATTAATTTGGACTGGTGAAATTGTAAAACCCGGGCAAATTATTGCTGATGGTCCTGGGACTGATGGAGGAGAGCTTGCCTTGGGCCAAAATTTAACAGTTGCTTACATGCCTTGGGAAGGTTATAATTACGAAGATGCTATTCTAGTTAGTGAAAGATTAGTTCAAGAAGATCTTTTTACTTCAATCCATATAGAAAAATATGAACTACAGCTTGTAGATGATAGCGCAAGTGTCGAAGAAATAACAACATCGATCCCTAATATCGATGTAGATGCTATATGTAATTTAGATACAAATGGTATAATAAAAAAAGGAACATTTGTTAATGCTGGTGATATTTTAGTTGGTAAGATTACCCCTATAATAGAAGATGAAGAATTACCAGAGAGTAAATTATTAAGGGCAATATTCAATATCAAATCACCAGAACCAGAAGATACTTCTTTAAGAGTACCAAATGGTATTTCGGGTAGGGTTATTGAAATACAAACGGCTTCACGTGAAAAAGGAGATAATTTAGCTTCTGGTGTATACGAATGGGTTTGTATCTCTATAGCGCAAATTAAAAAAATTCGGATTGGTGATAAAATTTCGGGAAGACATGGTAATAAAGGTGTTATTTCAAAGATAATTCCAATACATGACATGCCATTTTTACCTGATGGTAAAGTAGTAGATGTTATTTTAAACCCTTTAGGTGTTCCTTCACGAATGAATGTAGGTCAAATTTTCGAATGTCTACTAGGTTTTGCTGGAGATTACTTAAATCGGAGATTTAAAGTAATACCATTTGATGAAATGTACAGACCAAATGCTTCAAGAATATTAATAAATAAAACTTTAAAAAAAGCTGCTAAAAAAACTAATAAATCTTGGCTTTTTAATAAATCTTCGCCTGGTAAAGTATTATTAACCGATGGAAGAACTGGTGAAATTTTTGATAATTCTATTCTTGTTGGAAAGCCTTATATTTTAAAGCTTATTCATTTAGTGGATAAAAAAATGCATGCACGTTCAACTGGTTCTTATTCCTTAGTAACTCAACAACCATTAGGGGGGAAATCAAAACATGGTGGGCAAAGATTTGGTGAAATGGAAGTTTGGGCTTTAGAAGCTTTTGGGGTAGCATACACTTTGCAAGAATTGCTAACTATAAAATCTGATGATATCAATGGGCGACATGAAGTGTTTAACGCAATTATTAAAGGTCATCCAATACCCGAACCAGGGGTTCCTGAATCCTTTAAAGTATTACTAAGAGAATTAAATGCTTTAGGATTAGATATTACGACTCACCAAATTGGTAAATTAGATAATGGAGAAATGGCATCTTATAAAGTTAATCTGTTAACTCTTGTAAAATCTAAATTACTCTAAAGATTAAGTTTATTTCAAAGTTATAAAAATATTTATTTGTATAAAATTATGAAAAACGTGAAACAACAATTTGAGTATGTTAAAATTAATTTAGCTTCACCCGAACGTATTAAAGAGTGGGCTGAAAAAATTTTACCTAACGGAGAGATAGTTGGTGAAGTTACTGAACCTGAAACGATTAATTATCGAACTCATAAACCTGAAAAAGGTGGGTTGTTTTGTGAAAAAATTTTTGGTCCTATCAAAAATTGGGAATGTACTTGTGGTCGTTATAAACACAAAGAACCAGAGACGTTGATTTGTGAAATTTGTGGTGTAGAGTTGACAGAATCCCGAGTACGTCGACATAGAATGGGATATATCAATTTATTATCACCAGTTGTTCATATTTGGTACTTAAAAGGGTCACCTAGCTTTTTATCAACTATTTTAGATTCTTCAATAACTAAACTCGAAGGTGTTGTTTATAATGGTAAAGAACCTGAGCAAGATCAGGATGTTTCAAAATATGATGATTTTTTTTATGATACCGAAGGTGAGGGTTTTGTTTATGGGAAAAAACGTCAAGGTGCTGAAATCTTATACGATAGGCTAAAACGAATTGATTTAAAAGCAGAGATTACAAGTAACCGTAACATAATGTTTTGTTCTAATGTTACAAAAGCAGTAGAGGATGCAATTAAAAGAATTCGTATATTTGAAAATTTTTTAACAACTAATACAAGACCAGAATGGATGGTATTACATTTTCTTCCTGTTCTTCCACCTGGTATTAGACCAATGGTAAAATTGGATAATGGAAGGTTTGCAACTTCAGACCTAAATGAACTTTACCGAAAAATTATCATTAGGAATAAAAGATTAAAAAGGTTATTGTCAGTACATGCACCTAGTGTTGTTATTTTAACTGAAAAACGAATGATTCAAGAAGCTGTCGATACATTGATTGATAATGGTAAACGGGGTTCAAAGGTATTAGATGCAAATAAACGTCCATTAAAATCATTAGCTGATATTATTGAGGGTAAACAAGGAAGATTTCGTCAAAACTTATTAGGTAAACGGGTAGACTATTCTGGGCGCTCTGTTATTATTGTAGGGCCTCAATTGGAATTAAACCAATGTGGGTTGCCTTATGAAATGGCAATTGAGTTATTTTTACCATTCATTATTTATAAATTACTTTCCCAAGGTTTATCTCATTCAATAAAAAAGGCTAAAAAGATTATTTATAGTAATCAATCTTTTATTTGGTACCTAACAGAAGAAATATTAAGAAAGCATCCTATTATTTTAAACCGTGCACCTACTCTTCATCGTTTAGGAGTGCAGGCTTTTGATCCTGTATTAGTAAGAGGGCGAGCTATTCAGTTACATCCTCTTGTTTGCCCAGCTTTTAATGCAGATTTTGATGGTGATCAAATGGCAGTACATATTCCTCTATCTTTTGAATCGCAATTGGAAACAAGACTATGTCTTTTAGCTCCGAATAATTTTTTGTCTCCTTCTACTGGTGAGCCGAATATTCAACCATCACAAGATATGGTTTTAGGTTTTTATTACTTAACTGCACAAAATAGAATGGGCTTAAAAGGTTCCACTAATTATTTCTCTAATTTTAATGAAGTAATCTCAGCATATGAGCAAAAACAACTACAACTGCACTCATCTATTTGGGTTAGGTGTCCAAAGGACATTACTTTAGATACTGAATTAAAATTTTTAAAGACTATTATTCTAGCTAATAATCAGACTCTTCATATTTATAATAATTTACAACGTAAAGAGACAAAAGACGGGCAATTATTAGTCCAATATATTCGAACTACACCTGGTCGTATTATTTTTAACCAGTGCATTAATGATATATTCAATAAATAGGAGGTATAATAAAATGTTAAAGCAATCAAAAATATTTTCTAATAACATAATCAATAAAAAAGAGTTAAAGAAAATTATTGAATGGGCCTTTAAAAATTATGGTCAAAGAAAAGCTGCTTATTTTGTTGACCAATTAAAAGAAATAGGTTTTGAATATGCTACAAAATCTGGGATTTCTATAAGTATTGAAGATTTAAAAATATCACCTGCTAAAACTGCTCTTATGGAGATTGCATCCAATGATGTTTTTTTAGCAGAATCACAAGCAAATAATGGTGAGATTACAGAAGTAGAACGCTTCCAAAGGATTATTTATATTTGGAATAGTACTAGTGAAGAATTAAAAGATCGATTAATAGAATTTTTTAAAAAGAATGATCCTTTAAATTCGGTCTATATTATGGCCTTTTCTGGTGCACGTGGTAATATTGCACAAGTTCGACAATTAGTTGGTATGAGGGGCTTAATGTCAGATCCAAATGGTAAAATTATTGACCGAGCTATCGGAGCCAATTTCCGAGAAGGTCTATCAATTACAGATTATATTATTTCTTCTTATGGTGCTCGAAAAGGTTTAGTTGATACGGCAATAAAAACGGCAGATTCAGGTTATTTAACACGAAGACTTGTTGAAGTTGCTCAAAGTATTATAATCAGTGAATTAGATTGTAAGACTGAGCGAGGTATTTTTTTAGAAGAAGATGTAGAAAAAGATGAAAAGGGGTTTTTATCACTTAAAGAACTTCTTAATGGTCGTGTACTAGCTTCTACAATTTTTAAACCAGGAAGTAAAGAAATTATTGCTTTAAGAAATGAACAAATAACTTTACCCCTTATTGATGAATTAATTAAATTCAAAATTATTAAAGTATTGATTAGATCGCCATTAACTTGCGAATGTAGAAGAGCAGTTTGTCAGCAATGTTATGGATGGAATTTAGCACTAGGTACTTTAGTAGAGTTAGGTGAAACAGTTGGTTTAATTGCGGCACAATCTATTGGTGAACCTGGAACACAATTAACCATGAGAACTTTCCATACAGGAGGTATTTTTACAAGTGAATTAATTCGCCAGGGACGTGCTCAATGTTCGGGTTATATAAATTTTTTACCAGAGTTAAAAGTTAGCCCTTATCGTACTAATTATGGACAAGATGCTGTAGTAAGTGAAAACCAATCTTGGTTAGCAATAATTAATTATGCTAATGAAATAGTAAAAATAAGGGTTGAGGCCCGTACGATAATCCTTGTAAATAATAATAATTACATTAAACGTAATCAAGTCTTATTTGAAGCTGCCCCGAAGATAAAAGAAATAAATTTAGCTGAAAAAGAAATTAAATATATTTGTGCAAAGGAACCAGGTGAAATATTTCTTGAAAAAGATGGCTTCCCACAAATGTCAGTCAATGAAAATTTTAGTAAACGAAGTAAACAAAATTATATTTTTTGGGTTTTATCTGGTCAAGTTTTTAGCATTGCATTTAATACTAATTTAAGAGTAAGAAAATTAGAAAAAATTTATAAAAATCAAGCTATAGCACAATCCAAAATGGTTACGACTGTGGGTGGTTTTATACATTTATCTAGAAACAAATTAACCCAAGAAATAAATAGTTTAAGTATCCAAAATTGTTCTTATGGGTTAAATAATTTCAAGATATTTATAGAAAGGAATAATATTGAAGTTACTAAGTGCAAAGTCTATTTATCACATACTCACGAAATAGTATTAAAACCAGAACTACTTAAAAATCGTTTATTTTCTTTGGGCTTCTTACATAATAAGAAATATAAAACAAAAACTGGTGGAAAATTTTATATTTCAAATTTTTATAAGCCAAACGTATTTGGTCATCAGGCAGGTAACAATTTCCCTAATAAATTAAAGTCAGGTTCAACAATTTTTTATATACCAGAAGCTGTAGTTCAAACAACTTCAAACAAAAAAGATTTCAACTTTAAAAAGGGAGAATATGTAAAAAAAGATATAGAAATTTTTCCGAACTATCTTACTAATATAGAAGGTTTTATAGACTTTGAAGTTGAAAAACGAATAAAATACATTAGTATTAAGCCAGGACAGAGGTATCTGCTAGATAAAAAACCAAAGTTACCTAAAGATTTTAATGAACAGGTTTATTATCCTGGAGAGTTAATATTAGATAAGATTGAAGTTAAAGTTTTAAGTTATCTAGAATTTGAAGACATTAATAATGAGACCTATTTGTCTATTCGTCCTATAACTCGTTATGAATTTACGAATGAACGTCCAGTTAAAATTTTTGAATCAAATTGTTTTGCACCTCTTAATCTATTAGTTGAAAATTTTAATTTACAAGTTGCATCTGGTCAACAAATCAAAATTGATTACCCAATACAATTTGTTGATTCCCCATTAACAATTGATTATTCACTTCAATCAAATGATACAGAATTAATCTTTGAGTATAAGAGACCACAAAAAAAGAATTCTTATGGTCAAGTAAATCTAATTTATTCACAAACTTTTCTTTTGATTCTGTCCTACCAAAAGAAATAAAAAAAACGGATGTCTCTTTAAATTTGCTCGTAGAGGAAAAACAATTTATTGATCCTTATACGGTTATTGGTTCGTTTGATACTATATTTCCATTTGATAATTTTGTTTACAGTGTAAAAATAAAACGGAATAATATAAAGTCTAATATTTTATTAACAACAAAATCTGATTATGAAGAGGTTTTTTTAGATAGTTTTACTCATAATTATAAACAAAACCAATTTTTAAAAGTAAACAAACTTTTCAATAATAATGTACTTATCAAAAATTCTGGTTTAATGGAGCAAGTCGAAGGTAATAAAATTGCCTTACATTTAGGCCAACCTTATTTTTTCTCCACAGGAGCTTTAATTCGAAAAATACCTGGTGATTATATTAAAGGACAAGAAAATTTTGGGCAATTAGTATACGAACGACTAAAAACTGGTGATATAGTCCAAGGTTTACCAAAAATTGATAATATTTTAGAAGCCCGTAAGCCTAAAACTGAAGCTCTCCTTGCAACTAGACAGGGTTTTATTAAATCGATCAAATATACTTCTAATCTCATTTTAATTAGTACAGTGCCCTCTAAAAGTTATGATTATTATATAGCATCGCGTTCTGAAAGATTATTAGTTAAAAATTATGAATCTATCTGTGTAGGACAACCATTAACTGAAGGTCCCTTAAACCCTCACACTCTTCTTCATGTATATTTCCGATATTTTTGTTCTTTAGGGACATTATCAATTTATGAATCAGCGTACCGTAGTTTAAAAAAATTACAAACATTATTATTGACATCGGTCCAAGCTATATATATTTCACAAGGGGTTATAATTTCGGGTAAGCATGTAGAATTAATTGTTAGAGAGATGACTCACAAAGTTTATATAGAATACCCCGGGAAAACTAATTTCTTACCTGGTGATATTATAGATTTAGATCAAGCTCAATATATTAATCTTTGTATCAAAAATAGTAATAAATTAGGATTCCGCCCTATTTTATTAGGTATTACAAAATCTTCTTTAAAAACAGATGGTTTTCTAGCTGCAGCGAGTTTCCAAGAAACAACACGAGTTTTAACACGGGCAGCTATTCAAGGAAAAACTGATTGGCTTAGAGGCTTGAAAGAGAATGCCATTACTGGACGATTAATACCAGCAGGAACAGGGTTCTATGCTAATCAAGATATTACTTTTAATAAAGTGTTACTACCAGAAAAATCAATAACAAAAAAAGATAATTTAAGTTTAAAAAAACAATTGAAAATGAAACAAACAAAATTAAAAAAATTAATCAAGTTTAAGTATAATAATTAAATAATTGTTGCTTTTTATTCCATTTAGAATTAAAAGATTAAAAGTCTGCTATACTAGTTATCAT
Organism: Nereocystis luetkeana; assembly: GCA_031213475.1. Lineage (NCBI taxonomy): Eukaryota > Phaeophyceae > Laminariales > Laminariaceae > Nereocystis > Nereocystis luetkeana. The sequence goes on along the minus strand of JARUPZ010000923.1, from coordinate 12,125 downwards.
ATAAATTAACACAAAAATAATTATTATTTAATTTAAGAAAAATATTTTAAGTATAGGTAAAAGAGTTAAGTATAAAATATTTAAAAATAAAAAGGATTATTATTTCTATGGCTAAAATTGAATTGGCTCAACTTTTAGATGCAGGTGTACATTTTGGACATAAAGCTCATCGATGGAATCCAAAGATGTTTCCTTATATATATGCAGAACGTAATGGTATTCACATTTTAGATTTAATCCAGACAACTGAATTTTTAAAACGAGCTTGTGATTTTAGTAAAAAAGCATCAGCAAAAAACCAAACTTTTTTATTCGTTGGTACAAAAAAACAAGCGTCTTCTTTGATTGCTATTGAAGCTCAAAAATGTGGAGCATTTTATGTAAATCACCGTTGGTTAGGTGGAATGCTAACAAACTGGGTGACTATAAAAGGTCGGATTGACCGTTTAAATCAATTAGAAGAGCAAGAAAAATTAAACTCTTTTAATAATCTACCTAAAAAAGAAGCCTCAAATTTAAAAAAAGAATTAGAAAAACTAAAAAAATATTTTAATGGCGTGAAGGGAATGAAAAAAATTCCTGATATTTTAGTAATAATTGACCAAAAACGTGAAATTATTGCTATCCAAGAAGCACTTTCTTTAGATATCCCTATTATTTCGATTCTTGATACGAATTGTGACCCAAATTTAGCCACAATACCAATCCCTGGTAATGATGATTCGATTAGATCAATCAAATATATTATTAAAAATATAGCAGATAGTATTTGTTTAGGACAACAAAATTCTCTAAAAATTTAGAAAAGAAGGTCAAACGTTAATCACAACATTAAAAATTAGGATAAAATACTATTATGACTTTAGAAATTAGTTCAGCACTAGTTAAAGAATTGCGACAAAAAACTGGTGCTGGTATGATGAATTGTAAAAAAGCTCTCCAAGAAACAAATGGTGATTTTGAAGAAGCTGTTAAGACTTTACGTCAGAAAGGTTTGGCTGCTGCGGATAAGAAAGTAGATAGAAAAACTATTGAAGGGGTTGTAAATAGTTATATACACGCTGGTGGGAAAATTGGGGTTTTGGTTGAAGTTAATTGTGAAACAGATTTTGTTGCACGTCGTGAAGAATTTCAAGAGTTAGTTCAAAATATTGCAATGCAAATTGCAGCTTCGCCTGATGTTCTTTATGTCAATACTACTGAAATACCAAACGAGTTTTTCCTTGCAGAAAAAGAAATTGAATCAGCGAAACAAGACTTAATTAATAAACCTGAGGAAATTAAAGAAAAAATTATTTTAGGACGAATTGAAAAAACCTTAAAAAATTTAAGTTTACTTGATCAAGCATTTATTAGAGATTCAAATATTACAATTGATGAATTAATAAAGGAAAAAATCACTCTTTTTGGTGAAAATATTAAAATTAAAAGGTTTACTCGTTATACATTAGGAAATTAGGACCATCCCCTATTATTGAAAAGCCAAAAAAAATTTCAGAAACTAACAGACTAGATAAACTTTAAGGCCTCTAGTAAGTCATTACATGATAGAAAAGTTTTCTATTTAAAATTTTTCTTTTTTAAGTATTTTAAACTATAATTATTTCAATTTTGGTTCCATAGCATTCATCTGTATGCGTATTTTTGCATAAGGTGTTATAATTTATCTCTTTACTAAAATTAAATATGAATATTCTGGAAAGTACTAATTTTATTCATTTGAACTCATTAATCTTTTTATCAGATATCGAAGTTGGAAAACATCTCTACTGGGAATTAAATGATATTACTTTTCATGGCCAAGTATTACTTGTTAGTTCTTTTGTAATATTATTAACACTTTTATTTTCGTTTTTAGGAACTTCAAATAAGAATATAGTTCCTAATGGTTGGCAAAATTTTATGGAATCAGTTGTTGAGTTTATTAAAGATATTGCCCAAAACCAACTTGGTGAAACGGCTTATCGCCCATGGTTACCTTTTATTGGTACTTTATTTTTATTTATTTTTGGCTGTAACTGGGCAGGTGCCATAATCCCTTGGAAGTTAATAAAGCTTTCTGAAGGTGAATTTGGAGCTCCAACAAATGATATAAATACAACAGTAGCATTAGCTTTATTAACATCATTTATGTATTTTTATGCAGGTTTAAGTACAAAAGGATTTGGTTATTTTAAAAGATATATAGAACCTACACCTCTTTTATTACCAATTAATATTTTAGAGGATTTCACAAAGCCTCTTTCATTAAGTTTTCGACTATTTGGTAATGTTTTAGCAGACGAATTAACTGTTTCTGTTTTAGCTTTATTAGTTCCTTTAATCGTGCCTTTACCAGTTATGCTTTTAGGGGTTTTTGCTAGTTCAGTACAAGCTTTAATTTTTTCAACTCTAGCCGGTGCATATATTGCTGAAGCTGTTGAAGGACATTAATTCTAATTAAGTATTATATTAGTATTTTTATTATTCAAAAGAATCTATTAGAAATTTGTTAATTTTTTCTTATCTAACCCATGAATAAATTATATGGATTCAATTGTTTCTGCTGCATCCGTTATAGCTGCTGGTCTTGCTGTTGGTTTAGCTGCGATTGGCCCTGGAATTGGTCAAGGTACTGCTGCTGGTCAAGCTGTGGAAGGTATTGCTCGTCAACCAGAAGCAGAAAATAAAATCCGTGGTACTTTACTTTTAAGTTTCGCATTCATGGAAGCTTTAACAATTTATGGGCTAGTTGTAGCTTTAGCTTTATTATTTGCAAACCCATTTACTAGTTAATAAACAATAGCTAAGACCTTTATAATTATAGATTAAAAACGTCTTAGCTATTATTATCAATCAGTTATCCTTTCCCCACAAAAATTTTATTTTTAATACTAAAACTAAAAGATGTTTTATAACTATAACTCCATTTTAATAATAGGAACCGAAAAAACTGGAGGACTATTCGATTTTGATGGTACATTACCAATTATAGCATTACAATTTGTACTTTTTATGTTCATTTTAAATTTTATTTTATATACACCTCTTTTAGATACTATTGATGAGCGAAACCTTTATATTAAAAAAAGTTTAGATGAAGCGACAAGTGTACTAACAAAGTCTAACCAATTAAATGTAAAATATGAAGCGAAAACATCTAAGGCACGTAAAGCAGCCAAATTAGATTTATTAACTTATCAAAAGCTATATAAAGATATTTTAGAGGAAAAAATGAAGTCTTCTCAACTTTTTATTGATAAATTTTTAATTGAAACAACTGAAAATTTTGAAAACAACAAAGATAGCATATTAACAAGCTTCGATAATGAAATTGATTCTTTAAGTAGTCAAATTATGGCGAAGCTTCTTACTTAAATATCCTTTTCTTTTTTAAGGATAAATCGCCCTATGAAAATTTACAAATATTAATTAATTAATAAAAAAATGAAAAGTTATCTAGAGTACTTTGCATCAAGTGAAAATTTTGGAGTAGCATTAAATACGGATATATTTGAAACAAATATTATAAATATAATCTTGTTACTAGTAATCCTTTTTGTTGTGATAAAAAACTTTTTAACAGAAAATCTTACAGCGCGTAAAAAAAAAATTGTAGATGATATACAAAATGCTGAAACTCGTTTAGCAGATTCTAACAAACGTTATACTGAAGCTAAAAAACAGTGGGCACAGATGGATATTATCATTAAAGAGATAAATCATCAAATGGAAGTTACAAAGCAGAATGTTTTAAAGCTTAAATGGGATCAAGGAAAAGAAGATCTTTCTAAAAAGTTTACAACAGCAATAGCTGTTTTACGTAACCGAGAGAATAAAATTTTCAATGATGTTATTAAAGAAGTTTCGAAAAAAGCATTAAACCGTGTTATTTTTAAACTTCAAAAACAATTAGGGGAAGTGGAACAATCTGCTATTGTAAATCGGAAAATAATGCAATTAGGAGACTAAAAATGGCTAACACAATGTTTGGTTCAAAAATAGCAAATCCGTATTCAGAAGCTTTATTACAATTAGGGTTAAATTTGTATTTAAAAGAAGAGAATGCTGATACTCAAGTTTTCTTTCAAATTATTTTTGATATGGAGAATTTATTAACAATATTAAAATTAACTCCAGTATTAGAAAAATATTTAGCTAACCCTTTGATTCTAGATAAAGATAAAAAAAAGTTTTAGAAAAGTGTTTATCAAAAAAAACAAGTTCTACCACAAAAAATTTTTTAATGCTTTTAGTAGATAAAAAAAGGATAGGTTTTCTTCAAATCATTACCCAAACTTTTTTAAATAAAGCTTATGATTTTGTTTGTCTTAAATTTGTTGAAGTTTATTCTGCCTCTACATTAAGTAAAGAACAGAAAACACAATTAATAGAAAAACTTAAAATATTACTAGGTCCTGAATTTACAACTTCTAAAGTTTACTATTCTAAAATCAATGTAACATTCCGAGTGGATAAAGAAATTTTAGGTGGCTTTATTATTAAAGTTGATTCTAAAATTATTGATTTAAGTTTGCGTGGGGAATTAGAGAGTTTGGCGAAACAAATGGAAATAAATTTATTAAATTAAAATTTAAATAATAATGATTTTCGTAAAGATCTTTTTCTAGGTTTTTTTAACTAAAGAAAAAAATTGTTTTATTCTATTTTTTCCGTAATTTAAAGTTCTTATTCAAGGAAGAAAAAAATTTGAGTATCTTATGACAAACCCTAATGAAATAAGTAATATTATTAGAAAACAGATTGAAGATTATAGTACCGATTTAAATATTGATATTATTGGAACTGTATTACAGGTTGGGGATGGGATTGCTCGTGTTTATGGATTAGATGAGGTAATGGCTGGTGAATTACTAGAATTTGATGAAGGTACAATTGGTATCGCATTAAACCTAGAGAATGATAACGTCGGTGCGGTTCTTATGGGGGATGGACGAGAAATTTTAGAGGGAAGTACAGTAAAAGCAACAGGTAGAATTGCTCAAATCCCTGTAGGTGATAGTTTATTAGGTCGAGTTTTAGATCCTTTAGCTATCCCAATTGATGGTAAAGGTGAGGCAGCTTCAACAGAAACACGTCTTATTGAATCAATGGCTCCTGGTATTATTAGTAGAAAATCTGTTTGTGAGCCATTACAAACTGGTATTACTGCTATTGATGCTATGATTCCAATTGGTAGAGGTCAACGTGAATTAATTATTGGTGATAGACAAACTGGAAAAACTTCTATTGCTTTAGACACAATTATTAACCAAAAAGGACAAGATGTTGTTTGTGTTTATGTTGCAATTGGTCAAAAAGCCTCTTCTGTTGCACAAGCCGTAACTAATTTACAAGAAAGAGAAGCCTTAAGTTATACTGTAATTGTTGCTGCAAATGCAGACCAACCTGCGACATTACAATATATTGCCCCTTATACAGGTGCGGCAATTGCTGAATACTTTATGTATACTGGTAAGCATACTTTAGTAATATATGATGACTTATCAAAACAAGCATCAGCTTACCGTCAAATGTCTTTATTATTACGTCGCCCACCTGGTCGAGAAGCTTACCCAGGGGATGTTTTTTATTTACATTCACGTTTATTAGAGCGTGCAGCAAAATTAAATGATGTACTTGGTGGTGGTAGTATGACTGCATTACCAATTATTGAAACTCAAGCTGGGGATGTTTCTGCATATATCCCTACTAATGTAATTTCAATTACTGATGGACAAATCTTTTTATCAGGGGATCTATTTAATGCTGGATTACGTCCCGCAATTAATGTTGGTATTTCAGTATCTCGAGTAGGTTCTGCAGCACAGATAAAGGCTATGAAACAGGTAGCAGGGAAGCTAAAATTAGAATTAGCACAATTTGATGAGCTTGAAGCATTCTCACAATTCGCCTCAGATTTAGATAAAGCAACGCAAGCTCAACTAGCTCGAGGACAAAGATTAAGAGAAATTTTAAAACAAGCACAAAATTCACCAATCCCTGTAGCTGAACAAGTTGCTATTATTTATATTGGTACGAATGGGTTTTTAGATGATTTAGAAATTAGTGAGATTGCACCTTATATAAAAAGTCTTCGTGAGTATATAACAAACTCTAAACCAGAATACCTGGAAATTGTAAATTCTTCAAAACAATTAACTGGTGAAGCTGAAACTCTTTTAAAAAGTGCAATAGATGATGTAAAAAAAACTTTTAAAATTTAATATTACTAGGCTTTAAACCCTTAAAAATTTTTTAAGGGTTTAAAGCCTAGTAATATTAAATTTTAAATAAATTGTATTCCTTAAAATTTATTTTTTTTAGAATAAACCTAATGTTATTGCTTTACTGATTGGTAAACAAGCTCCTATTCCTAACCATATAGCAACAAATGTTCCGATTAAAAAGACAGTTGAAGCCACCGGTCTTCTAAATGGATTTTGGAATTTATTTACATTTTCGATAAAAGGTACTGTTATTAAGCCTAATGGCACAGCAGCCATAGCTAAAACACCTAATAATTTGTTTGGTAATACACGTAACAAATTAAAAGTTGGGAAAAAATACCATTCAGGTAAAATTTCTAACGGAGTTGCAAATGGGTTAGCTTTCTCACCCAATGCTGAAGGCTCCATAACAGCTAAACCAATAACTAATACAAAAGTTCCTAATATACAAATTGGAAACATATAAAAAATATCATTCGGCCAAGCAGGTTCCCCATAATAATTGTGGCCCATTCCTTTTGCTAATTTAGCACGTAATTTAGGATCCGTTAAATCCGGTTTTTTTAAAATTGACATAATATCTCCTATTATTATATTTATTTATATTAAAAACTAAAATCTTATTTCTTTAATAAATCGCATTTAATACTATTTTTTTTATAATGGTCCTGAAATACCTTGTTTTCTTATCATTAAGAAATGCGTAATCATTAGCGCAGCTGCGACTAAAGGTAAAACAAAGGTATGCGCACTATAAAATCGTGTTAAGGTATTTTGTCCCACACTAACTCCTCCACGTAATAGTTGAACTATTGGAGGTCCAATAATAGGAACAGCCTCAGGTACTCCTGTTACAATTTTACACGCCCAAAATCCTACTTGGTCCCATGGTAATGAATAACCTGTCACACCAAAA
>JARUPZ010000922.1:0-26785 GCA_031213475.1 Nereocystis luetkeana | reverse complement strand
AGGGATCCAGCCTGCAGCCTTCAGCCTATTATACAGCAGTCGAATTTCAGGTTTATTACGTGCAAGAGGGCCGATATTGTGTACCACTGTCCCTATATATTAGGACCGTTTGTACATTAATATTCAATTAAAACGGTCTTTACGTGTGGGCACAGAGAGGTACGAGCATGCATTTTCTGGCCCAGTGGAGCGGTCCTCTCACGTAAAGAGAAGGGGTGATAAAAAAAAAACATGGAATATTGCAAAGCCTCGAACAGATCACGACATGAATAAGCCGCCCCTGTGAATAGGAGGTATCGTGCGGGACCTGAATAAGCAGAGACCCAACGCGGGGAAACGTGTGCTGCTGCTGTAGATTCCTGAAGGTCATGCGGCTCACATCGGCCGGCAAACATGAGCTACTGTCTGCTGTAGGTCATATCAGATCGGGAATCCATTTATCTGCCCTCAAAGTTCTACAGCGGCAGTAGATCATGCGCGCGGGGGGGGGGGGGGGGGGGGCGATTCGTTCGAGGTGTGGAGTGTTAACATCACTACCGCTGCTGCTGTAAGGATATGAATATAATCGTAAGCGGGATTGGCTGCATGCGTAGACTCCTCCTGCTGCTGCTGCTGCTGAACAATATGTGGGATTCCTGCTCCTCCTGCCCTTAGCTCTTTATTGACGACGATGCTGCACGTAGAGGCAACAACAACAAGAGCCCGCCGGTACTCGTACCGACGCGCATGGTACCATTGCAGACTATACGAAGACTACTGTCGTAAGTAAGCACGCTCTGATGGTGTTCTCTGACCTGCCGCTCTCCACAACAGAAGCCTTGGAACCGGAAAGGAGATCACACATACATGTTCCGCGTGCGTACGCGCCTGCAGAGTGTACGCATGAACAGCGTTTGTACGAGGTATGTCTTCTCCACGCCTCACACCAGACAAAAAAAAAACTCGGGGAAAAAATCTAAAATGACCACAACTTCATCGGCTTTAAACAAAAAACCCACTGGCGGGGCCTGTTTGCTACGTAAGTCTGCCGGAACTAATGGATGAACTTATACCGGTACGCACGTACTGCTTTGCGTTATACGGTTTCACCAGAGGTAGAACCCACGTATCATATAAACCTGCTTTGAAGTACCGGGGAATACGAAAGGGGTGACCTGCAGCGCACAAGACATACTTTCCGTTCTGGCCGGATTCAGACAATTTCCCTGTAGTCTCCGGTGTCCCCACGGGGTGTAATATGGCGGGCGAACGACTGAAAAACCTTGCTACCAGTTGTCACAAAATACAGTCAGCTCACATTACGTTACTCTGTATACGGCTGTCGTTGTTGCTTCTCGCAGCATACAAGTATGGCACCTGCAAGTGTTCCTAGCCCCGTCCGTGAGCCGAGCTGTTAAGTGGGGCCTCTGGTACGGGAAAGCCGCATGCTACTGCTGCTGCTGCTGGTGTCTGCTGTTCGCTGTAAACCAGGTACCTGGTATCTACCGCAGTAGCTTTCAGACGGTATTCTAGGGTATGTGTGCACCTGGTACCAGTGTGACCATAGATGTAAGGAACGATCGGATCTTTTTTTGGTATCTAAACGTATCTTATATTTACGACCAGACTGGTAAAGTGATATCAGCAGCAGCACCGACAGCAGACGTGTCTGCAACCAACGCCTCCGGCCGAGGGCACGGAGTTAGTTGTTTCGTCCGAACGGACAATATCGAGGGCCACAGCAGCACCAGAGCACCTTCACGCACCACGTATATGTGTGTGTGTTCTTCACATTACACCGTTCTTTCTACCCGTCGATATAGCCTGGGAATGCTCGCACCGCGGACTACAACAGTTTGGCAGATTGAAGGCGATGACATAATGTGAGAACAACGACAAATTGGAGCAGCCGCCGCTGTCTGTGGAAGTTTCGATCCATTTTGGGACCTGCCGCAGGGGTGGGAAGCGGCGAAAGAAAAATGACGATGGCAGAGCACCAGCCACACCACAAGAAGCGGAAATATGTTCCCTGGTACTGGAACACTACGCTACGTGCGTACACCGCCCTGTCTGGAGCGTTTCGCGAGCCCTAGGGCATGCCATACTGTACTTGGCACACCTCTGGGTGCAAGTACAAGGAGCGCATAAACATTCCCTGGACTTAATAATATGAATACAAGACGCTCCCGACAAATCCACCCAGGGTGGTAGAGTACTTGGTACGCGTACAATGCCGTACAACATGGCACGCGAGATAACACCCCCCCCCCCTGGACGAAAGCTGGGTTTCTCGACAACAGGGAGGGCGTACTGGATACGACGGGCGATGCGCTCTATTACGGGGGACCATATTTAATAGGACCTATGGTATACATAAAAAAACATATATTTAACCATTTTTACTAACAATATTTGGTCCTATTAACTATGGCCCCCCGTAATACTACTGCTGTGCAACCTTCTGGAGGGAATCTTCCGAAACCCACCACTTTCGTTCGCGTGTGCCCCCCCCCCCCCCCCCCCCATGTTTTGAAGAGGAAACCGGATCTGAACAGTTCGTCCCAGGGTGTGTGCTATCTTAAGTGTCACACGGTACGATTTTGTCTTTCATACTGCTACGTTTTTACTTACGTACTCGCATACTACTGCTGTACCCTGGTATATATATACCAGGTATATATACCAGGAGGTATATGAGTTGATTACAGTATGAGCCCGCGAACAAGACACGCCTACTCTGAGCAAGCCGTACTCGAAACATTATCGTGTCACCGACCTTGACGATACCGCTGTAGTATACTATTAATAGTCTACTACCTGGTATATACTGGTAAAGCAGTAGGATTCGGTGCACAGTAGCAATGTTCACCACTGCTGAGCACAATTTCTTATTCCAGTTTTCTTAGCGACCTCCAAAAAGTGAGTCCTTGTGTTTTCACCCCCTTTCTTCGGGACTCCGAGATATCACAGCGACCAAAACAGACAAAAAAAGCTGCAGTCCCGTTTTGGGGGCAAACCAGTTGGAGTCACAGCAGAAGCAGTGGTTCGTTCCCAAAACGGGACTGCAGTACTATTATTACGGGGGACCATAGTTAGGCTCATTCTTATCGGAGAGCGTTTTTTCCAAAAATTCCAAAGTTTGGAAATAATTGGAGATATGTATCGATATACGGAGGCGTTCTGTCACTATTCGTGAAATTCTCCAGAAGCAACAATATCAAGTTCGTTAACATTCCAATATTTAAAAAAAAAGAAAAAAAAAAAATGGAAGATTGAAAAATTGCGCGAAAAAAAAGTCGAACATATGGACAAAAAGCTCTCCGATAAGAATGACCCTTAATAGGACCAAATATTGTTAGTAAAAATGGTTCAATACATAGGTTTTATGTATACCATAGGTCCTACCAGGTATTAACTATGGTCCCCCGTAATAATACGAGGGCTAACTGCTGCTGCAGTGTGATCAATTGTCCACGAGCATACAGGGCGAGGGGCCAGCAGTATTACGGGGGGCCATAGTAAATAGGACCAAATACTGCTGTTAGTAAAGATAGCAAAATATATACCAGTAGGTTTTTGTATGCACTACTGACAGTTGTAGGTTCTACCTTGTATTTAATATGGTCCCCCGTAATAGAAAAAGTAGGATCGTGTTGGTCCCGTGCTGTGCAACATGCAGTTACATGTATGATATCATCATCCCGCAATCGCGCAGTGACCGTCGCTGCAACCGCCACTTCTTATCGTCAATGTTCCCCTCGAATTTCCAAAAGAGATTTACTTGTAGTTCTCACCTATGCATGGGCCTTTCCTATGCTATCATATGCCGCTATACCTGGTACGTACCACGTACGGTTAGGCTCATTATTATCGGAGAGCTTTTCTCCATGATATTCAAAGTTTGGAAATAATTAGATATACCTGGTATGTATTCAATATACGGAGGCGTTCTGTCTCGTGAAATTCTCCAGAAGAAAAAAAAAGAAATTCGTTAAATTTCACGTATGTACATTCGGAAAAAAAAAATCAGGAAAATATGGATGATTGAAAAATTGCGCGAAAAAAAAAGTCGAAATTACGGAAAACAAAACTCTCCGATAAGAATGACCCTTAGTCTGCGTATGCACAGCAGTTACTATTAATAATATTTAATACTATTAATAATAGTTTAACCCCTTTAGAGCCGCAGTCCCGTTTTGGGGGCAGAGTACTTGGAATTTGACTGGTTTGTCCCCACAACGGGACTGCGGTTCTAAAAGGCTAGAGACCCTCTTGGGGCTGCAGAGGTGGAAAATTGACGATGGCATACTGTATAAGTGACGAACGATTACAGCAGCAGACACTGCTGCTGCGCGATTAATACTGGTACAAAGTTAGTGTCCGACGCACAACGGACAGGAGTCGCACGGCGCGGCCGCGACATGAACCTACCGGGTGCAGGTAGTACTGCTGCTGGGCGCTCACTCCCGCTGCTCGTAGAGCCATGGTTGGCAGCACCAAAGTCTATCAACCATTGTGTTGGCCGCTATCACACAGGGGGTCAAAGGGAGGGGTCAGGGGCTGGATACTGGATACTAAATACGGCAGAAAAAAAGTCATACGAGCATAGACGTGTATTATTAGTATGTACCGGTTGTTCATATTAATAATAATAGAGACATACTATTATACAAGCATTACGTACTCGTATTATTAATAATAATACCTGGTAGTCCATATCATTATACGAGTACGGAGTTCCAATCCTACAGCAGTATAAAGAACAGACTATAATAGTACTCGTAGAGCAGCAGCAGTATTCGACATACCCGTACCATCGTACCATGGGGAGTATCGTATCCTGCAAGCTCATCACCGCATCGGAAGACAGAGACGATGGAAGTTTTAAAGGTGGTGACTGCTACGAGTACTTACTGGGTACTACCTGGTACACAGCTGTAACTATACTGCTGTAAGTACGAGGCGTTGTCGCTTATACATGGGTGTCATCAGGTACGTGCCGGTACGTATTATTCACCTTGATGTACCCTTGGGCACCCGGTGCGATTAAGATAAGCTGGGATACTCGTACAACAGGTATGATAGCGTACGGACGTACTGAGTGGTGTTACTCTACTATTAATACCTGATATATGTGTACCCATACAAGTACCTGGGAAATTAATACCAGATATCTGTGTACCCATACAAGTACCTGGGAAAACAACAGCAGTTGGTAATGCCACTACTGCTGTACGTACTACTAGTTTGTTAATACTATTGAATACTGCTGTCTGCCTGACAGCAGTAGGTATAATATACTGCTGTAAAACTGGGGTACATGCGAGTAAACGAGTGTTTGTTGAAGCAAATGCGTAAGTATACAGGAGTACAGCAGTACTGGTATACAGCAACACCGGTAGTACCCCACTTCGGCATGACATACAAGACAAAAAAAAATGAGCATGATATGCAAAGTACGAGTCTCCGGGACATTTTGTTTGTTTGTTCCGGGACGGCAGGATTGGAGCTCGGAGAACAAGGTACAGCGGAACAAGGTATGATTATCCAAGCAGCAGCAGCAGCACAAGGCTGTGATACAGTTAATACGAGGGGCGGCAGCAGCAAGCGACTGCGAACGTCACGGTATGAAAATGTTGAACATATTGGAAGTGACCAAGAGAAATACATCAAATATAAGTACGAGTATGTGCTGCGAAGTTACAGCAGTTGGTTGACGTTTCCCAACTAAACTGTTTCAACTGCCACTGCAGTTGTTGCTGTGCGGGTGGGTGTAGCTCTACAGTAGAGGGGGCAGAGACGGAAGACACGGAGAGAGACATACTGGTAAAGCTCTCGGGGTCAAACCATAACAACACCGTCCGTCACATCTCTGCATATGACGCAGGATCACAAGATACGGGTATATGATGCCCTCGAACACAAGTACAGCGGAAGCAAGCAAGCAAGAGGAGTCCCTGACGCGGCAAGAGGTAGCAGAGCGGTCTTGTTGAGCTTGCGGCTGACACACACGGGACGTAGCAGGGGGCATAACCACCCGCAACAATACCCCCCCCCATGCGTAAATCATACTTCGAAGTATACCTGGCATGCGACTCCCTTTCCCAGCGAGTACATAACACAGCAGCGAATACTCCTGTGCACAGCAAGCGATTACTTGAGTGTTTTAGGTAGACTGTCAGGGACGCACTGCGATGTGCCAAGGTGTTGCAGAGCAGCACAGCAGCAGCGGCCGCGACACATTCTTCGAGCTAACTCGCCCCTTACCAAAATCGAAAAGAGGAGAGGGTATCCCACCGACACGCTCACCTCGGGTGCAGCCATCCCCACCCCATAGCACCTAGTATTCCCGGAAAGTGGAACAAAGTGACATCGCCCTGAGCCTGGCCGTCGCGATGAGCAGCAGCAGCAGCAGCAGCGGCTGGAGCAGGTGCAATCGACATTTTGAGACTGCGGGTTCAAATCGGAAAGATTGATGGTCTTGTCTGCAGGGACCAAATGCTTGACAGGTTGCCAGGGGCGGCTGATGAGCCAAAACCTCACAAAGGCCGTCAAGGGTGCTGGATCCGTGTGGCACAACAATGGTTAGCCTCTAATCCCAGGCCGGCCGCTTACCGGTATACAGCATTCCCAACAGAAAATTCTAGGGAGACCCAAGACGTGAGACTGCCAGTTTTCATAACGCTTGCAAAGGCGTTATTTCACAGGGATGAATTGACGTCCTGGGAGGTGGCACCGGCACCCTGGCCTCACGCATCCACCTGTGTGTGTGACCCACCACAGCAGTCGTACGCAGCGATGGCGTCCTTGATAGAGAATAAAAAGGCGGCCGCTGCCATCGCCGAGGGTTCTGCCGAGCAACCGCCTCGAGCAAGCTCGCCGTCCGCGGGGGAGAGCAACGGGGAGGACCCTTCTCCGGCTGGTGGTACCGGAGCCAGCACAGAGGTCGGAGCGACGGATAACCGTGGGGCTGCCGCTGCCGCCGCCGGTGCTGCCACCACCAGCGCTGCCGCCGCCTCCGCCGATGCAACCAGTTCTACCGCTGCTGGTGGTGCTGCCTCGGACCCCAAAGCATCTAACGGTGCGAACAACAACAGCAGCAACACTAGCAGCAGCAGCAGCAGCAGCAGTATCAATAACAAAAAGAAAAAGAACAAGAAGAAGGCAGCAGCAGCGACAGCTGCGGCGGCGGCGGCGGCGGCGGCGGCCGCCGCGGGCAAGGGGGGTGCGGCCGAAGCAGAAGCAGGCGGGAGCTCTAGCAAAACTCTGAACGGGTCATTATCGCCAGCAACAACAACAGCTACAACAGCAGCAATGGCAGCAGCAGGAGCAGCCGCAGGAACAGGATCAGCTGGGCAAGGGCAGGACGGAAAGGGTGCAGCTCGCGGAGATGGCGACGGGGACCAAGCTGGCCGACAACAGGTCGCCGGCGGTGGGGGAGAAACAGCAGCAGCAGCTGCTGCTGCTGGGAGCGAGGAAGGGGGTGGAGGTGTTGGGGTCGATGGTGGTGCAGGGTCTGGCTCTGCTACGCTCAGCAGCGCGGTGACGAACGGGGCGGATATCCTCCAATTGCTAAAGAAGCAGCAGATCGAGAACATGGTGGCTAGGGCCGGGGCGATGAGCGCAGGCGGCAAGGGCGGTACCAAGGAGCACAAGTGAGAACGACACACTTCTACCTAAGGTTATATTTATCGAATATAATACGATAGTGATGACTATTAATAGTAGACTAATAAATACGGGACAGCAAGACAGCAAACCTAACCTCAACCTACTCGAGTCAGTCATACAGACTTCTTGATGGACTCGTACAGCAGCAGCAGCAGCAGCAGCAGCAGTACCACGGGTACACCAGCGTTCTCTTTACGGGTACAGGTGCGAGTACGTACATATGTACAGCTGATCTACTCATTGCCGTTGTACAGGCACATACCTGGTACCTGGTACCGGATACCAGGTGCGTATCTGGCACCAAATACGAGTACCTGGTTGTAAATAGGACAATGTACCGTATACTAAACCATACTGCAAATGAAGGGCAAGATGGTCATCGTATGTCATACCAGGTATGTACTATGCCGATGCAATATATAGTGCGCACCCAAACACCAAGCAACCTCTTAAGCCCTGCACTTAAGTGTGACGAAAGAGACACGGCGTGGCTTATCGATTTTGCCCTCAACCATTTTTAGTATATACTGCAGTCCCGTTTTTGGGACAAACTGCTCGTAATTTGACCGGTTTTCCCCCGAAACGAGACGGCGGTATGTAAGCAAAAAAGGGGTCCCATTCTGAATTCCAAGTAGCTTGTCCTCGAAACCGTGGGCGCGGTGTAAGAATTAATGAATTAATCAACACAGCAGATGCTCTGAGTACCTGTGACTATTTTAATGGCACCACGGGTATATAGCAGGTGGTATTTTCGAGACACAATTCTGCAGGTACTTCGTGTGCTCGCAGCATTTCGGGTTTAGATGTGATACTACACACAGTGCCACACATTGCGATTGCGGTGCGGATACCTCGGGTACTCGCAGTATGCCGGGGAACAAGTTAGGAAATATACCTTTTGATAGTAGGCAGCCCTTAACTGCCTATACGTGCGTACCGTCCGGTGTAGTCTACAGCAGCCTACATACAGCAACAACCTTCATCCTCGTACCATGCTATTAATATACCAGTATGAATTCCAACATGGCTGATACGGAGGTTGCCGTATTGGAGGTATGACCGGGGGAGGCTCCCTGTCAACAGCAGTGGTCCGCTGCTGACGGAGCAGGTTCCGTTCGTGCAATGTTGGTTGCTGCCATATATTATACCTGGGAGTACGTGGCTACTGCTACTGCTACTGCTACTGCTATTAATACTGCAGTTGTTGGCAAAGAGGGTTAATTATATGGTAGCACTGTTTCAAGACATGTAGGGGTGTGAAGCATAACTACCACGTACAACATATATACTCGTACGAGGGTTTATACCGTTGACGACGCCGGCCTCGAGGGCTCGAAAGGGGCTCGTACATACCCACGGTGTCTCGCAGAGCGGATTTGCCAAAGCAACGATCCATCTACGAGTAAGAGAGGCGGAAGATCCACCCGGCAATCTCAGCAAATTTGATGTCGCCGGACGAAGTCCAGTCCACGGCCCGCAGCCGGTTTGTGTCTATATGCGTATCCCTTTTGGGACTTCAACGGGAAACCTTGTCGACAGATTGCACAGCTCGTACAGATCATGATGTATCTATCGACAGATAGATCATCTAGTGCCTCGCCTCCCGCCGTTGTGAGAGGTTGTGCCGGATCTGCCGCATAGGACAGATGCAACACAGGAAACATGTTACAGATAGATCAGTAGATCATGAAGATATTACGGATCCCACCCGGCAAAATGAGCTAGACCATACATCTACGTACAAGATCGGGAATAGATTATCTGCCTGCCTTGAATGGCCTAGATCATGAACTGTGGGTGTGATCTGCGGATGATCTGTCCGAGCTGCGAAGGATTGGTCGCACGAAGCAATCGGGGCGGGGCGGGTGCCCGAGCTCCCACCAATACTGTTGGGTGCTGGCGAAGACTTTGGTTGGAACCAAGTTGGTTGGGTCTGTTCGTGGTCTGTTTCCTCCCAGGTGTAAACGAATGACCTCTAAGCCATGGAACCTTCCTACGTGCGTACTGTAAACCCAAGAATGATCAGGTTGGAAATGGTATTTGGCCACTCTTCGCTCAACTATGCTCGGGTTGGGTTTTCATCTTTTAGGAAGGTCTCATGGGTTAGGGTCAATTTTTGTGTGGGAAACAGACCATAAGAAACCCAACCAAATCGGTTCCAACCAAAACCCTTTGCAAACACCGTAAACCTGCTGTATACCAGGTATGCGTGTACCAGGTATATACAATGCGAGGAAATCGCTGACCCGCACGCAGCATGATACCTCGGTACGTACCAGGTACCAGGTATATGCTACTACCAGCAGTTGCCCATGTTTCTTGGTGCTCCCATTTGAAGGCTGATACGCCTGCTCCTGACCATTACGATAGTGTTGGATATCGTTTGGAAAAAATTATCGATATATCTAACATGTTTTGCCCTCCACCCCCCAGGTGGTATATCGTTTATTCCCGTGTCTTTCGGTGTCAACGCTGAGGAACGGAAGCTTCGGATGTACCTGATACAAAAAATCGGAAAAAAATCAAAATCGTATCGATCAACGTACTGTGGTCCTTCTGCGTGTTTGTATATCGGTGTCGTGTCGAGCTCGATTTCCGATGTCGATGTCCGCCACCGCACCCGACACAGCAGTGTTCGTCGCTTCTCTTCCCGGGTCCCAAAAGGGTATTTTCTTCCTTCCATGGGCATGTTTTGTGTGCGGTCGGAGATTGAATTGTGAAACGCACGTCGGAGAAAATGGATGGCGAAAATTCAGCAGCGTCGGCCACGCACACAATAAGCAGACCGGCCTGCGGGGGTAGAGGGGCGAGGCCGAGAGTCGGGGCTGGCTGGTGACCGGCGTCTCCCGGCAAATGTGTCAGGAGACAGCACTTTTTACCCCTTGGAAAGACACACCAAATTTGCCCTGATTTTGCCTTGAATGACGCCAAAACTATTGAGTATTGATGCTTGTTTCTTTTTTCGTGTGGAACACTCGGCCCTACACTCTTGGCAACGCACGTTTTTTATTTTTTTTTGTGCTTGGCATGCATGCCTTCTGGCATCTTTGCTTTGGCTCTCGGGCGCTCGCAGCGTGCAATGCTGCCTTTTTTTTTTTACTTGTATCGATACTGCCGTACCTGGTTCTGCTGATGTGGACTGAAGTATAATTCCCTTGCGTACACTATAACCTTTTTTTTTCGTCTCAAGGGGATGGCGGGATGGCAGCAGGATGGCAAAACTCAATTCTCTTAGGGGAAATGGGCGGGCACCCGCCCCAATCAATTTAATGCCGGCAACCCACCCGGCCGCCAGCCCCCGCACCAATATCAGCATCCCGCTGCCGCTGCTGCTGCTGTTGCTGCTGTTGTAGATTGGAAGTGTTTCACGGCTGACTGTACGTATAGACGTGCCTTATATGTACGTGGTGCACCTTGGAATACTTTGTTTGTTTCCATAACAGTGTGAGCCGTAAGTGTGTACCAGATACACCCGTTTTCCCTCACGCAGCTTTCTACCTATTCGCGTGCAGCGGCAGTGCCGTATCAGTAGTCCGCAAGAGTGCCCCTGCTATCGCCATCCCTCCCTGCGCTACAGCAGCTTCAGCAGCAGCAGTAACCGGCCACCGCCGCCGCCGCCGCCGCCGCCGCCGCCGCCGCCGCCGCTATTGGGTACTACTGTAGTACCAGCTGACAGCTCCCTAAAAGGGCACCGGTCGACCTTGGGGCTTCAGAGAGAAAATGCACCTGGGTCGACGCTCCTTGCGTCTCAACCGCATGCGGAAGGCTGAGGTTTAGGCTTCGCCCCACCATGCCTCCCTCTACCTCCCCGCACCCTCGCGACCGGTTGGTCGTCTTTTCTCTTTCCCGGTATGCGCGATGTTATATTTGAAGCTATACAGAGCAGTGACGTTGCCTCTGTATTGTCGGTGTGTATGCACCGGCGAACAATACCGGCACTATACTGTAGCGTAAAACGGCACTAACTACTCCGCACGCTGCAACACTGGTTAACCCCATCTGTGCCAAGCGGTTTCACCTGCACTATGGCCGGAAGGCGGCACTATGATTGCGGGGGACCATATGATAGTAAATACCTGGTAGGACCAAATTTTGTTAGTAAAAATACCTGGTAGGAAAATATCTGTTTTTTTTTTCGTGTGTACCGTAGGTCCTATTTACTATGGCCCCCCGTAATAGTACTCAACCGGTACTTTAGAGGGACCACTATTATACTGTGGCAGGGTAGCTCTCGCTAGCAAAGAAGTCGGTTGACGGCCGTGTGCTGACCCCCGTCAAGCTCTCTTCAGACGCAAATGTATCTACCGTGCAGCTTTTATCCCTTTCACGACACTGCAAAAAAAAAAACACACACACACTGATTCCACGTGGTTGAAACCCCTTTACCACTGCACAACATAATTGTACACTAAAGCCAAGTAATTCCCTTCCCCCCCCCCCCAAAAGGAGTTGCTGTCCGTCAAGGATACTGTGGGGATTTCCCTGTCGGCTACTATCCGTCAAGGGTGGGGGGTGCCAAATTTTCTAGCCTGGAACTCCCACTGGTAGGTATTAATAGTTATAGTATTAAATACAAGGCGCTTCGCTCCGCGGGCGGCCTACGCCGCCCGCTACGCTCGCTCAGGAAGGAAAAAAGTACACATCAAATTATGCGAAGCGAACAGAGGTCCACGATTGAGAGTCTAGTATTTTCAAGGTTCGTCATTGCAAAAACCGGCGACTTGATAATGCCAAGAGTCCCGCCGCCATGCTTCAGGAAAAAACAGCTCCGACGTCAGCTTGGATGCCACATATACGCTTCGCGTCGCGGATGTCGTACGTACGTACGTACGTACATACACCCCAGGTAGGGTACTACTGTCTGTACTTATTTTCTTCTTTCGATATGCTCTATGTCTGTACTGTATGTACGAAGAAAGCGAAAGCACAGCACGGCACAGCAGCAAAAACAATGAAAATGAAACCGAAAACTCGGAAAGGAAAAAAAATCCCCGTCCCCTCTCGTGTAATATTTTTCTGCCTGATTGGAACACTTAAACCAGGTCGAAAAGAAGAAAAGAAAAAATCGCACAGAAGAGCTTCTCTCTCAGCCTCGTACGCCGCCCGCCCCTCTCGCGACCACCTCGCTACCGATTCGGTCCGGGTAAAGCTTTTATCACTCTCTGCCACAATCCGCCCCGTCGCCCGCCCCGCGTGAAGCCCGGTGCTCACCGTGGCCGTCGTTCGCCAGCTCGATAACGTTGGTGTTCAAACTGCACACCTCCCTCTTTCAACTTTAGCGCGGTCTCAAAAATAAGCACCGCTTGAATGTTATCTTGCCCTCCCAAACGACCTTTATAACTCGTACATACTCTATCAACAATCATAAATCGAAGCCAGACAAAGCCCGTGCATGCATCCCTCGTGTCTCGAGGCACACGCGACGCCTAGGCACGAAAGCGGCGACCGCGCTCCTTGCACCCCCCCCTCTACCCGCCAGCACCCGCTGGCACCCGCGACGGTGCCGGGTCCTCCCGCGATGCCGTGCTCGGAGAACACGCACGCACACGAAACGAAAGAAGGAAAAAGGAAGAAATGACCGAGAAAACAAAGAACTGCTGGAAAGGTCCGGCAAGTAATGAAAGGAGGCGGTTTGGAAGTGGGAGCTCTGAGAGGCCAGGGATGCACCAACCGAGCACGCTCAGGGGTTGTGATCTAAGTATGTAGTTCTATTGCGTGCCTTACTGTCGTTAACACCTGTGGGCGCTGGTGGAACGCAGTAAAAAAAACAAACGAACGAAAACAGAGAATATTTTTTCGGAGGTTTTCGTTCGTACGGCGAGGATCTCCGGTTTCATTGGAGATTATCGTTGTTTCGGAGATTTCCGTTCGGGCGGCGAGGGTCTCCGGTTTCCTGGGAGACTTTCGTTTTTTTCGGAGATTTTCGTTCGGAGGGCGAGGATCTTCTCCGGCTTTTCGCGTTTTTTCTTGAGAATTTCCGGCGTCACCCACACGGCTGAAAAGGGGCCCCTACGTGTTGGGCGGTGTAAGAGGTACGGGGTAGCTAGTGGTCACGAGAGTGCTAACTTACCACTTTTTCGGAAAATAGTTGAGGGTTCACTTGTTGTGTACGAATCCAACAGAAGTACGGCAGCGGGGTGCCCGGTTCAAGACCATCCTTCCGTTTCGCTGTAAGACTTTTCGGGAGATAAGGCCAGGTACATTGGAGTCGGCTTTGTCACGAGAAAAAAGCTACGTGGGACTAGTGCGGTCAGCAGTAAAATATTAGACCACGTTTTAGAGATGAGAACATGTTTATGAGGTTGTCTCGGGGTCGGTGGTAACTCTTTTAGTACAGCAGTCCCATTTCGAGGACAAACCACTCGAATTTTATGTAGTTTGTCCCCAAAACGGGACTGCTGCAAAACGGGGCTGCTGTAGTAAAATGATTAATCATGGGTACCCCGCTGCCGCCGTATCCCTGACTCTAATCCTAAGCCCTAGCCAAATCTACCGTAACTCAGATTTCATCAATCACCGTTTAGCATTGCACGTACAGCAGTCGTGTCTTTTGTCTTTTGTCTCGTTCACAGCAGCACTAGTGTGTGCCCCAGCAGTTCGAGCGCACCATTTTCTTCTCGGATAAGCGGTGAGCTCTCTGCTGCTTCGCGCTCCCGCGTATGTATCGTGTGTGCGGCCTATAACCTCTACGGCCTGGCCTGCTGAGAAGGTGCTCGGAATGATGCAGTAGTGAGGACTGTGTCGAGGCTGGGGACACGTCGTCCTTTGTCCGAGGTACACTGCCGGCGTTATAATTTGTCTCTTCTCCGAGGTCGCTGGTTGCCTGGCACCTGGCTGCGAAACATAACATTCGATCGAACTCTTTAGCGAGTACCTAGTACCAGGCATTGCGTAATTGTACATGGGAAGATTCCTAGAATTATCACAAAACTCGAGATAATTCTCGTAGTTCTCGTATCACCAGGAAACGCCAGGAAAACGAGAACACTTTCCGCTAGGGCTGGGTGTCGGCGCAGTATATGCTGGCAGTCAAAAATATACGGGCAGCATACGTATGCTGTCTGAGAGCACCGGTAGATTGGACGGTACATCGAAACATTCCAGGTAAGAAAGCACTACACGCCCCACAAGACATCATTCCATACAACGGAAATTTTTTACGAAAATTGCAGAAAGGAGTATACGAAAGAGGGAGAAACGGTTTCATTGCTCACTATGGATGAGTTCCTGCCTGTCGCTACCACCGCAGACCCTTATGTGTTTACCCCGAGTGCTGGTGGGTATGAATGCGAAAAGCGCAAAACAATCGCCTCGGGCGCTCGCCCCCCCCCCCCACCCCCCCTCCCCTCCCCTCCACCGCTCCCTCCAGTATGTTTTGTTTAGGTTGGGTTGGCGTCGGTTGGTAACGAAACTGTCAAGCATGCCACTCACGTAAAAACAGTACCAGTATATAAAAATCCGTATTACGGGGGACCATAGTAAATAGGACCAAATATTGTAAGTAAAAACAAGCAAATATATAGTTTTTTGTGTTTGCCGTAGGTCCTATTTGCTGTGGTCCCCCGCAATAGTACGCACGATCTTGTCATCACACACAACTTCAGAAAATGATGTTCGACGAAACCCTCGCTCTTACAGCTGATGGAGCAGATGTATCGGTATCGTGTGTCCTCCTTGGCGAAAATAGTCAATGCGCATTGATTCAAGGGTCTTGTTCCCCCAATATCTCGCTATCCAAATCCGTGGTACGCACCGTTTTTTTTTAATACCAGGTAGTTACCAGGTATCACGCACGGCTGGGAAATATGGGGTTCGGCGAAATCCTCGATCTCACCGTAGCGTTTGTTGACCAATATCGTGTCCGCTTTTTGCCGGAAAAAAAATCATGCGCAAAGTAAACAAATTAAATCGATCCTGACTACATGTCTCCACCCGCCTCGTGAGTGGAATTTTTGGTCATCGCACGCCACATTATTTTCATTATCTTCTCGTTAAATTATACCTGGTAGACACATCTTGTCATCCTCAGTTAGTTGATGCTGTAGTAGCGATGATGATGATGATGATGATGATGATGATGATGATGATGGTATCCCGACATATATTTACTAAACAGCAGCAGTGGTACGTGTCCGGTAAAAAAAAACACGCCGGAAAATTTCCCCTCTCGCGACAAGTGACACGGCCGGGGGGAAAAAAACCCTGATCGTGGCATTCGACACGCCGGAAAAACTCTCCAACTCGAGGCAAGCGACGTGCAACCTCGGAAAACTATTTATTTATTTTTTAATTTCCCCCCCCCCCCCAATGTAGACGCACCCACTCCTTCAACTCTGCGCTGCGCCTTCGTATTTCCCCTTCCCTCGTGTGCAGGGTGTATATATACCCTGCATGAGGCCATATAAAACCCGTGTTCATACTCATACATCGTACGCGCGATGGAAGTATCACACACAGCTTGCTAAAGATGAGTTTCTCGACGAAGTCCTCGACCTCACGGCTGCTGGGTTTTTTTTTAATAAAAAAAACTGTAAATACTGTCTGTGGTTCTTTTTGCGTACGTACAACACCAGTACGTAGGACGAATAAACAGGATGGACGCTGGGTGCGCTGATGTCGGGTGGTAAATAAAAAAGAAAGATTTTAAGCGAAGACAACAAGACATAATAGTAGCCGACTGGACGCCTGGGACTTTTTTTTTTTCGGAAACTGAAGATGGCATAACGAGTTGACGTTATGCACTACGTAAGCCTACGGTTTCTTTCACGTAGCTCAAGAACCTGCCAGATATATTGTATCGTTAACCCCCGACCTGAAATACCTGTTTTTTTCTGGAGGGGGGGGGGGGAGGGGGGGAGGGGGGGAATGTGTCGGGAAATATCTCGGAAAATGAACACATCGTGGGGAGTTTTTTTCAAGTACCTGTAGTATCGATTCTGTTGTCGGTTGTGGGCCGAGTTGTAATATAAAACGCTATGGGGGCGACCCACACCACCCCACTCGTTTCCACTTCGTTGGTCATTGCGCTGCATGGCGTCGTCTCGTTGCGAGGTAGTCTCCTTGCTCAATTTTGCGTGTGTGTGTGTGTGTGTTTTTTTTTTCTGTCTCTTTTCTTGGTAGTTTCGAGACCGTAAGAGCTTGTATCACACCAGGTACAGCATACCATCCTGACCGTAAATACAAGCACCGTTTGATTATCGGTATCATATTCCAAATGGGTATTATATTTTCGGTCAGAGTCGTCCCTGCTACGTGGTGCCAGGCGTCGCTCTGCGGTAGGATATGTATGGACACTCGATTTTTTCGCTGTGTGTCGGATGTCGATGGGTGAGAATAACAAGCTAGTTCGTGTCCAATCTCTCTGCGTACCTGGTATGAGGGACAAACAAAACGAATACAAGTTTACGCGAAAAAACGAAACAAAATTAAACTCTCATAAAAACAGGATGAAGTAATAGCACCACCGACATTGTCAACCGTTTTGTTTTTTTTTTCTCCTTCGCCTGGATGTCGATGGGTGGGTACCGTGTTTTTTTTTTTTTCGTCTTGGCAAAGGAGAACACTCACACCCACACGCGGGCGCGCACCAAACCCCGCTCTCGTTCTCCGCCGAAACAATCAGATTCTGGGACACTCAGCCCATGAAGAAGCCGGGGGAGGAGGCAGGGAAGGAGGGGGAAATCGAGACAAAAACAGTGGACGAGGTCAAGCCGGAGCCGTACAACATGCCACCCGGCTTCGAGTGGTGCCACGTCGATGTCATGGACGCCGCGGAAGCGGAGGTGCGTGCATTTTGCGTGTGTGTGTGTTTTGCGTGTCTCTTTTGTGTTTCTGTGTGCTTTTTGTGTCGTTGTGTTTTAGTGTGTTTTTTTGTGTGTGTGTGTTTTTTTTGTGTTTTTGTGCTTTGTGTTTGGTGTTTTGTTTACGTTTTTTTTGCGTGTGTTTTTTAACGTGGGGGAGATGGGGAGGGGGTGGTGGAAGGGAGGCAACGGGAGGGGGAGGAGGGACGAGGTTGGGGGAGGGGAGGGGATGCCGGGGGGAGGGGGCGGGCGGGTCGCATACGTGTTGGTGTCCGCCCGATTATTGTTGGTAGTTGAAATCGTGTAGCCAGCACGGTGAAGTACGGTAGTAGCGTAATAATGTTGTTGGTCTCGTTTGACACTTGGGTAGGTGTTATGGTACTCATTTAGATTGTGTAGTCTGATTGTGCCTTAGGGTCGCTCGCTGTGCATGATGCGTCGCCCATGTTGATGTGTTGTGTAATTGTTTTTTTTATGGGATGTTTCATGTTGTGTTGCATTGGTTTAATCCTTGTCTCGTTTCTTCCCGCCGTACGTGTGTGCGGCTGCTCTCTCGCTCGCCCCGCGAACTTTCCAGGAAGTTTATACGCTCCTTTCCGAGAACTACGTGGAAGATGACGACAACATGTTCCGGTTCGACTACTCCAAGGAGTTCCTCCGATGGGCGTTAACGCCCCCCGGTAAGGCGGGAGCTACAAGGGGACGGGGGGGTGGGGGGGGTCTCTTTTTCTTTCTTCTCGTCTGTCTCTCTCTGTTTGTCTCTCTCCCTCTCCCTCTCTCCCTTGGCATCACTTTCTCCCTCTCCTTCCTTCTATTCCTGGCGTGTTTCCCGCGTGTTTAACGACGTGTCCGCCGGACGTGTCTGCGGACGCATTGATCGGCGTGTCCATTGTGTTTGCCGATACGTTTTCCGATGTCTGTATCGACGTTTTTTTGTTGCCAAATTCGCTACCGACGTATCTGCCGATCGCCCTAACCGACGTGTCTACCGGTGTGTTGGCCGACGTCATCATGTCCGCTAAGTTGCAGTTTTCATGCCGACGTCTTTTTGCCGATTTTTTCTGCCGATTTGCCTGCCGACGTGTTTTACCGATATGTTTACCGACGTGTTTACATATTTTTTTCGGACTTGTCTACCGACGTGTATGCCGATATGCTTGCTGACGTGTTTGTTGACGTGTTTCCTTCTTACTTACCGACGTGTTTTACCTATATGTTTTACAGATATGTTAACCGATTTTATTCCGACTTATCTTCCGACGTATATGCCGATATGCTTGCTGACTTGTTTGTTGACATTTTTCCGACTTAACTACGGACATGTTTACCAACATGTTTACCGACGTCGTTACCGACGGGATTACCGACGGGTTTGTCGACGTGTGTATCGACGTGTGCACCGACTTCGTCTACGGACTTGCCTAACTACGGACTCGTCTACCGTTTCCTCGTTTTTGTGTGTACCGATAGGATACTCGCCGGAGCTGCACGTCGGGGTGCGGAGCTCGAAGGGGAAGCTGATGGGGCTCATTACCGCCGTGCCCACGCAGTGAGTCTTCGTCATATGCTTTTGCTGTTGTTGTTGTTGGTGGTGGTGGTGGTGGTGGTGGGGGTTGTTGTTGCCTGTTGTCATTGTGTTGCTGCTGCTGATGTTGCTGTTGTGGTATCGCTGCTGCTGTGGGTGTTGCTAGTTGTTTTTGTCGTTGCTATCAACAGTTTTTGTTGCTGCTGCATTAGTTGCTGTTGCTGCTGTTTCTTGTCGGTGTTGTAAGCGGCTTTCGCTGTTGCTGCTGTTTCTTGTCGGTGTTGTAGGCGGCTCTGCCGCTAGTCGACTGAGTCAGAATCGGTGTCTGACACCCAACTTTTATCCTGAGTGGACCGCACGAGAGGGTAGATGAGAGAGAGTGGGGCCTTTGGGCTGACGCGCGCGCGGGGGATAGATGGCTATATTCCACTATTTTCCATTCTAAAGGGACGGGAGGGTTATTCCCACGATAGAGGGACTCTTTCTAGTCCTGCTTGATAACACGCAGATTGCGTCCCGAGAGTCACTTTGTCTTGGTCTCTTCGCATATAAGTAGAACATTTGAGGTTATGTCTGGAGAAAAATAAAGTATTGAAACACCCGGGTTTTCATCCGATTTTCGCTCGATTCCGATTTCCGAACTTCCGCTCGCCGAAAATAAAATAAAATAATGATTTTTCCCAAAAACAAAGTTGGCATCGCAGACGACGGAACAACACGTGTAGGCGTTGAGGGCGTGTTGATTGCGCTCTGAAAATTCACCGGCTTTAATGGAGAAAAAATGGAGGGGAAAAAATTGAAGACCGGTGGTGGTCGCAGCATTTTCCGAGCAACCATTTTTATTGGCCGCTTGGATCTGGGAGATAAGTAAAACCCAGTGTGAAAATAAACCGAATTTTGAAACAACGAGGAGGACCTTGAACAGGAGCAAACGTGAGGCTAGCTCCGAGTTTCCTTGGCTATTAATATTACGGGGGACCATAGTTAATAGGACCTATGGTATACATCAAATCCTATATATTTAACAATTTTTACTAACAATATTTGGTCCTATTAACTATGGTCCCCCGTAATAGTGAGACTCTTATGAAGGTTATTGTATTTTTTTCTGGATTTTTTTTTTTGCGTTGCTCTGGAGCGCTGTGCTGGTTCATCGCAAACACAGTAAACAAAAAAAAACGAAGTCCGGATTTTGTTTATTTTTTCGCCCAGATGCTACTTGCTGTACGTAACAATAATGTCAAAATCATCCCTATGTAAGGGAACAGGGTAGGTACTCGTATGTTGTAGCGCGTCTTGTGGGGATTTCGGCACGCAGCCAGATGCGAAGAACCATCACTACCACCACCACCAACAACACCACCACCAACACCACCACCATCACCACCAACACCAACACCAACTCCACCACTAACACCGCCACCACTACCACCATCACCACCACCACCACCACCACCACCAACACCACTGACATCGCTTGCTTTCTGGAAAAACTCCGTAGGTTGATCAAGCACAACCATTGACGCCGCCGCGCCCCCCCTTCGTTTTTTTTTTTTGTTTCCTTTTGTTCTTGTTGGTGCTAAACGCGCTTCCACCACCACCACCACCACCACCACCACCTCCACCACCGCTGCCGCCGCCGCCGCCGCCGCCGCCGCTGCTGCTGCCGCCGCTGGCCACGACGGTGTCAGGATGCGAGTGAACGAGTCGTCGATCAAGACGGTGGAGATCAACTTCCTGTGCGTGCACAAGAAGCTCAGGGCGAAGAGGCTGGCGCCGGTGCTCATCAAGGAGGTCACCCGCAGAGTTAATCGATCCGGCGTATGGCAGGTGATGGTGGTGCATGTTCCCACACCGACTGCTTCTTAATAGTAATAGTCTTTTTGGAAGTGAAGCCTCCTTTTTTTCAGGTTCGTGGAAGACTACTATTTACGGGGGAACACAGTAATAGTGAATAGGACCTAAGACACGCACACACACAAAAAAACACTCTTAAATATATACCAGTATTTCTCTATTTTTACTCTCAATGTTTGATCCTATTTACTATGGTCCCCCGTGAATAGTAATATGTACCAGGTACTTGGAATCAAAATATGTCATCAGGAGACAGCTTTTTCACCCCTCTTTGGCTGACAAATTTGCCTTGACGTGCCTTGACTAGCGCCAAACTACTATTGAATACCCCTCTGTCCGCTATTACGGGGGACCATAATAAACAGGACCAAATAGTGTTGGTAAAAATAGGGAAATATTTAGGTTGTTGTGTTCACCGTAGGTCCTATTAACTATGGCCCCCCGTGATAGTATGAAGACCTCTGGTATACTGAGATTCGATTAAAGCAGTACTTAATTTCAGGGGCAGGGGGCTACCGCATTACTACTGGTTTTAGTGTGGGGCACTCGCTCCTACATCCTTTGCTTCGCTTGACTTGTCTCCTGACGCGCTCGCTGGGAATGTGAAGGAGGTTCACTTTGCGGGGCATTCCGCACTCGTATATAGGTAAAAGGGGTTAATTGTCTCCGCAGAATGTTCGCTCCGCAGACAAGTGTGCCTACAATCTCGTTCCTGGCTTTTCCTATCTTGTTTTTTTTTTGGGGGGGGGGGGGGAGGGGGGGGGGGAGGGGGGGGGGAGCGAAGCTGCAATACGACGCCTGTGCAGCTGCGATAAGACAGACGCCTGTGGAGATGCGATAAGGCACCTGCGCTCGTTCCGATCCGACGGGTAGCCCTTTTTTAATCGGCTGCATACGACACGCAGCACTCCTGCAGATCCCAAGGGCGTTGCCCACAAAAACTTGGGGGGTGGCGTTACGGTGCGTAGTCGCAAAGGGGTGAAGCGGAGCAAAACACCCCCCCACACACACTAATCCCAAGGATCCTGTCCCGTGAGCGTGGCTGCAGCACAGGTCCGAAGCGACCGAAAGTATTTTTTTTTTGTCTGCTCATAGCCACCGATACCAATTATCGTGGAGGGTGAGTTTTGGTCGGATGCTCACGAGCGCTATTCCCCTATGCGCTCAACGTCTCTGCCCCCCCCCCCCCCCCCCCCCCCCCCGCCCCCCCCGACCATGCACATGTGTCGGTTCGCCCCTTGACAAATCGTCTCCCTCCCCTACCCCCCCCCCCCCCCCCCCTTGCTGCGTTCTTCTCTTCGCCGGTTGACTGCTGCTGCTGTTGTTGTTGTTGTTGTTGTTGTTGTTGTTGTTGTTGTTGTTGTTTTTGTTGTTGTTTTTTCGTCGGAACGTGGCCGGGGGGGTTGGTGGTGACACCAGGCGGTGTATACGGCGGGAGTGGTGCTTCCTACGCCCCTGGCGTGCTGCCGGTACTTCCACCGCTCCCTGAACCCGAAGAAGCTTATCGAGGTATGTACGTTTTTTTCTTTTCTTTTCTTTTTGCAACTGATACGCCTGAGGGCTAGGGTTTACGTTGCCGCGGGCTGCAGTAGGAGCGCTATGTACAGAAGTTATTTGGTGTTGTTCCGTGGTGGTTGGTGTTGGTGTTGGTGTTTGTGCTTGTGTTGGTGTTGGTTGTTGATGCTGTTGTCGCTAGGTGATTGTGTGTTGCTGATAGCGTTGTTATCGGTTTGTGTATTGCTGTGGCTGCCTCTGCTTGGTTTTAGAGGAATTGGATTGGATTGGATTGGATTTGGGTTGGATTGGATTGGATTAGATTGGATTGGATTGGATTAGATTGGATTGGATTGGATTGGGTTGGATTGGATTGGGCTGGGTTGGATTGGGTTTTAGTCGACAGGTCCGACTTGGTTCTGGTTCGGTGTGCTCTGCTCTGGTTCGGTTTGATTCGGTGCTGTTGTATTCTCCCCATCATTTCTATCTCCGCGGTGTCGTCTATCTTTTTAGACATGATACACGTGCGTGTTGCCTCCCGCGTCGTACTCACCCTCCCCATTCGTGAGGGTTCCCGTCTGGCTCCGCCGATACGGAGACGACAGAAGAGACGCCGCCGCTCTCTAACCGAGCCCTCAGAACAATCGATCGCAGTCCCCCGTCCTCTTCCCCCAAGCACCGCGCGTGTTCTGCGTAGCGTAGCTGGTAGTTGGTGCCTCGCCATGTGTACTTGTTGGGCGGCGCGAGCACAAATTATATCGATACAGCGAACGAAGCTTTCGCTTTGATGGAACATATTCCGATAATGTCTCTCCCGAAAGATATATATTGTACGTCTGCGTACGTTTTTTTTCCGTCCAAAAGTGTGGGAAGGTCGACGTCGGCGTATGGCCGCGTGGCGTGGGGAATGTCGCGACGCTCGCCGTGTATACCCAGCACAGCTTCCGAGTTTTTTTTGTGATGGCGCGCCACGCTCGATGAAAACGGGGGCTGTCATTGGACCCCCCCCGGTGCTGTGTATTGCCGTGCGTTTTTTTACAGAGCAGGTTCGGCGTAACCCTTGGGCTGATAGTTTCACCCTCACCCCCCCCCCCCCCCCCCCCCCCCACTCTCTCCCCCTCCGCCCCCCTCATCTCCCCTCCCCTTCCTCCCCCTCTCCCTCCCCCCCCACTCTCCCCCCTTTCCCCCCCTCCCCCCCCCCTCACGCCCCTCTTCTGTTCTCCGTCCAGGTGGGGTTCAGTCGTCTGGCGAACCGCATGACGATGGCAAGAACGCTCAAGCTGTACAAGCTCCCGGAGAAAACCAACAGCGCAAGTGAGAAGCACCCCTTTTTTTTTCTTTTTTTTAAACGCTTGTTAACCCCTGTTATTTCGGAGGGCCATAGTAAATAGGACCGAATATTGATAGTAAAAATAGGTAATTATGGTCCTCCGTAGTAGAATGTCAGAACTGCAGTCCCGTTTTGGGGGCAATCCACTCAATTTTTAAGTCGTTTGTTCCCAAAACGGAAGTGCAGGCCTGAAAGGGCTGAGGCACTCTTGGGACCCATTTTGGACCCATGCTGTCCCTTTTGGGCCCATTTTGGGCCGTTGTAACCCTTTTGGGACGAATTTTGGACCCAATACAGCCATTTTTAGCCCCAGTAATCCTGTTTGGGGCCCATTTTGGACCAATGCTGCCCATCTTGGGGCCGTGTAACCCTTTTGGGGCAATTTTTGGACCCATTGTACACGTCGTAGTCATTTTGAGCCACTGTAATCCTTTTTGGGACCCATTTTGAACCCAATGCGCCAAGTTTAGACCCACATAACCCTTCTGGGACCCATTTTTGACCCATGCTGTCCCTTGGAGGCCCAGTTTGGGCCGGTGTATCCCTTTTGGAACCCCTTTTGGACCCAATGTAGTCATTTTGGGCCTCTGTAGCCCTTTTGGATACCCATTTTGGACCCCCGTAACCAGCACCGTGCCTCGTCCGGAAGGTGTGCTCCTACGTATCGTAAAATAGTCCGCCCGGTGCACGGTGAAACTCAGGTGCGCTTTCCCGTGCTGTGTCGTGTCTGCTTTCGAACCGTGGAAAGGCGGAAGCGACCGTCGCTGCTCTCCTAGACAAGTGCCAGCACAACGCGGACGGACTCCTTTCCCCACCGCAACTACCTCTCTCCCTCCCTCCCTCTCTCCCTCCCTCTCTCCCTCCCTCCCTCCCTCCCTCCCTCCCTCCCTCCCTCCCTCCCTCCCTCCCTCCCTCCCTCCCTTTCTCCTTCCCTCCCGCGCCCATCCCCCTCTCCCGCCCTCCCTCCAAAATGGAACCCCCCCCCCTACACCCCTTGATATGAAACGCGCACGCCTTTTTCTTCCTTTTTGTTTTTTCTTCTTTTTCTTTTTCGAACGGTAGACGTGACCGCCATGACTCCCGAGGATGTTCCTTCGGCTCACGCTCTGCTGACGACGTACTTGAAGCAGTTCAAGTTGGCTCCCCAGCTTAGCGAGGACGAGTTCGGGCACTGGCTGCTGCCCAGGGAGGGGGTGGTGGACTGCTTCGTTATCAAGGATAACGCCGGGAAGGTGGGTTGGTGGGTGGGTGGGCTCTGGTTTAGGTGGGAGGGGGGCGTCAACAGAAGCTTGTTTATCGAGGGGGGGAGGGGGGTTGAGGGTTGGGTTGGGGATTGGTTTCGTCAATATTAAGGATAACGCTGGGAAGGTGTGTGGGTCCTTTGCTTATATTTCGGGAGGGGTGTTGGCGGAGGCTTGTTGATGGAGGGGGGGGGGGTGTACTCGATAGGAGATATGTACTCGACCTCATGCATGGCCGTAGTCATATGGCCATAGGTGGAGGGGGGCGGGGGGGGGGGTAGATTGCTTCGTTGTTAAGGATAACGGTCGATCGGCGGGTGGGGGTAGGGGTGGTGTTAGTGGTGGTGGTGATTGCTGTTGTTTGTTTTTTTAGGGCATCGGCGGAAGCTTGTTTTGGCAATGGTATCATTATCGTTGTTATTGTTACTGTTTTGTCCTGTTTGTAGCTTATTTTAGCATTACTAATGTTGTCATTTGGTCGTTATAATGTCCCTGATAGTTAATTTCGCCGTCATACTTTGTTGCGTGTACGACCAATGAGCTAGACTAATGGCTTTATATATATAATATATATTATATCTATGTTTTTGTGCTCTCGTCGTCGCGGAGCAGGTGACGGATATGTGCAGCTTCTACCACCTGCCCTCGACGGTGATTGGGCACGCCAAGCACCGCACGCTCAACGCCGCTTACTCCTTCTACAACGTGGCCACCACGGTGAGGAGGGTCGCTATTTCGTTCATATGTAGTTCCGATATATCTATATATCGATAACGGAGTTTCCGATATATCTATATATCGATATATCGGAACATGGAATTTTCTATATGTAGGAAGATCGTACTTTCGATACATCGGAACTTGGATATCGATATATCGGAATATGGAACTTTCAAAAGTTTGAAACATCAAGCTTTCGTTACACGGGAACATAATAATTTCGGTGTATCGAAAAATGGATTTCTAGATAGATCGGAATATGGAAGTCAAGATGTATCGAAATATGGAATTTTCGTTCTACCGAAACTTGGAACTTCCGATATATCGAAACTTGAAACTCTGACTTTCGGTAGATCGAAACATCGAACTTTCGATATATCGTACCAAACGCGCTTTTCGCTCCATCACCCCCCGTGGCGCGCAGGTTTTTTGTTTTGCTGAGGCTAAAGGCTGTTTCCTATACGGTTCGAGTTCGAGTTTCAGATTTGTTTTTTTCGATCTCGAAAATGAAAGCATCTGCTTCTGCCGTCCGAATATGCAAAATCTGACCGGAAAAAAAAAACAGTTTGAGAATCCAATGACCCAAGTCGTCAGATTTTGGGCCAAAATCGGACGACCTGGGCCATCATTTTTTCAAATCTAAAAATGGCATGGTCTCTTAATTCAAGATGTTATCCACGACAGCAAGCAGCAGCAGAACGATCGACTACTTGGATGGTGACACAGCTGGATAGCGACGCTGCGTCGCGCCCGACGCGCATTCGGCGGGCGGCGCGTCTCTCCGTGGTCAGACTGTAGTCAGCTGGCGCGGGCTCGGGCCTAGATACCAAGAGAAGCGTGCTCGGCGCGCACCTCTCCGTGGATACGTACTCGTAGACTGCAGTAGCAGTCAGTCGCATTATGTCACAATACAAAATACCAAGACTGGTCGGCTTCTCGCGCACTCGAAACGTCTCTTCGCCGCCAGCCCAGAGGCAGTCAGCGTGGGCTCGGACGCTTGGATCCTACAGGCAGTGCAGCACCTCAGCGCGTCTCTTCGCGGCGCCAGACCACAACAGCAGTTGGACTCGGCGGCTCGAAGCTCTGCACGCACAATAAATCTGTTTTTTTGCGCATAGGAAGACTGCTTCGATTTTCCTTGTTCACATCTGAAAGTGCTGTCGGGTCA